>MJUU01054989.1:4079-16702 GCA_002080025.1 Modiolus philippinarum | reverse complement strand
CTGATCACTTTAAACATATATGTTTACTATATTATCTGTTAGCGTTTAAAAGTTATTCGCAAAAAACCGATTTACCGAAACGCGTCAAGGGCAATAACTCAAAAACGGTTAGTCGCAGAGTTTTTGTTCAATGGAATCAAATGTTGATCTCAATGAGGGGAACATTTTTGCCTTATAATGTTTTTATAAATTTTTTATCGTTTCCGAGATATAGCGAGAACAAAATTTCGAATGGCGGCCATTTTGAAAATGGCGGCCGAAAAAATTTTTTGACCCCGTTTTTGTAATCAGGGTCATCAGAGCTACCTGGAAACTAAATTTCATCAAAATCCGACAACTTTAAAAAATTTGCATATTTAGGGGTCAAAAACGCGTAACCGGGGTCGCGACCCCCAAATTTTTTTTTGCATGATAAATCATCCTGAGGATGAATGCAACATTTTCCTCAACTCAGGTTTTTGATATCGGTTACGGTTTAGGAGGAGATCTGATAACAAGATAAACCGTATTCGGGGAGGTAACTCTGTTACTAAAAATAGAATCGGTTCACAGGGTGACCTGAGTCGATCCCGGCCAATGCTCGTTTAGTGTACCAAGTTAGGTTATGATTGGTCAAAGCAGTTCGACAACATTGATGGCAGAGGAAAAAAAAAGAATAATAATAATAATTAAAAGGACAATTGTTCAGAGAACAATTGCAAGGTCTTTCCCAGTCAATGTTGTGTTAAATGTTATGTTTTGTCATGTCACGTGTTTAAAATCATCCTGATGAGACGTACATTGTCTCCAATATATAAGAGAAGCCATTTCTAATCGTTTTAAAGATTTTACGATAAAAAACGTAAAATTTGGCCATCACCTTGACCGATGACCTTGATGACCTTTGACCTTGGGATCAAATTGAAGGTCTCTTCTTACTGATTATTTTGATATGTATCTCTAAAGGTTTAAAAGTTATACGCAAAAAAACCTATTTCTGAAATGCGTCAAGGGCAATAACTCTTCAGGGAGTCATCGGAGAGCTTCGGTCCTAATGAGACAAATGTAGCCCTTGACATGATTAACATTTTTGCTGATATACTTTTTCAGCCATCTATTACGGTTTCCGAGTTGATCTGATAACAAGGTCAAAGGTCAAGGTCAAAGGTCACCGATGACCTTCAACTTGTTACTCAAATTGAAGGTCTTTTCATACTGATCACTTTAAACATATATGTTTACTATATTATCTTTTAGTGTTTAAAAGTTATTCGCAAAAAACCGATTTACCGAAACGCGTCAAGGGCAATAACTCAAAAACGGTTTGTCGCAGAGTTTTTGTTCAATTGAATCAAATGTAGATCTCAATGAGAGGAACATTTTTGCAATATAATGTTTTTATAAATTTTTTATCGTTTCCGAGATATAGCGAGAACAAAATTTCGAATGGCGGCCATTTTGAAATTGGCGGCCGAAATTTTTTTTGACCCCAGATTTGTAATCAGGGTAATCAGAGCTACCTGGAAACCAAATTTCATTTAAATCTTTGAAAAATTTGCATATTTAGGGGTCAAAAACGCGTAACCGGGGTCGCGACCCCAAAAAATTTTTTGCATGATAATTCATCCTGAGGATGAATGCAACATTTTCCTCAACTCAGATTTTTGATATCGGTTACGGTTTAGGAGGAGATCTGATAACAACATAAACCGTATTCGGGGAGATAACTATGTTACTAAAAATAGAATCGGTTCACAGGGTGACCTGAGTCAAGCCCGGCCAATGCTTGTTAAGTGTACCAAGTTAGGTTATGATTGGTCAAAGCAGTTCGACAACATTGATGGCAGAGGATAAAAAAGAATAATAATAATAATCATAAGAAATACAATAAGGTCTTTCCACTGTAGTGGGAAAGACCTTAATAATAATAATAATAATCAGAAGAATAACAAGAAGGTTTTTCACTGTGGTGAAAGACCTTAATTAAAAGGTCAATTGTTCAGAGAACAATTGCAAGGTCTTTCACCATGATAACATGTTTGAGTTTGACTATGTTGTCTATATCAGTCAAAAATTTGATAATAAGAAAAGTTCTGACCTTTATAAGTCTTTTGCTCAACGGTTGCTAAGGACTTTTTCGAAAAATTAGCTTGTTGCTAAGGACATGATGGTTACTTCCGGTTGGCATTGTCATGTATTTCCTCTTTAGAACATTAACAAACTTTTTGCCTACGGTTGCTAAGGACTTTTTTGGAAAATAAGCTTGTTGCTAAGGACATGATAGTCACTTCCGGTTGGCATTGTCATCTTTTTCCTCTTTACAACATTACAAAACTTTTTGCCTACGGTTGCTAAGGACTTTTTGGAAAAATTAGCTTGTTGCTGAGGACAAGATAGTCACTCCGGTTGGCATTGTCATTTATTTCCTCTTTACAACATTACAAAACGTTTTGCATATGGTTGCTAAGGACTTGAATGGCAAATAACGTTGTTGCTAAGGACCGTGACTTTGACCTTGACACCCTTTTGTCGGCCATATTGAGCTTAACATTTCACCTTCTTATAGTTTCTTTGTATCTTTAATAGTTTTTGAGATATAGTCAAAAAACTCTAAAATTGGACCTCTAAAAATGGTTTTTGGGCCATAGGTCCTAAATGAATGGTCCAATTATTTTGGACCCCAGTGTCAAATGTAGACCTCAATGAGACAAACATTTTCTCAAATATATTTGATCATCTATCTCTTACAGTCTACCAGTTAAAGCAATAACAAGGCAAAAGGTCATCGGTGACCTTGACCAGGGACCTTTGACCTTGACATTTTTAGATGGCTATGTATCACTTATTAACAATGGTGAAGGTTTCAGGTCTTTACGACTTATCGTTTGGGAGTATTAAGCATTCAGCCATCTATTACGGTTTACGAGTTAAAGCGATAGCAAGGTCTAAGGTCATCGGTGACCTTGACCGATGACCTTTGACCTTGCCATTTTTAGATGACAATATATCACTTATTAACAATGGTGAAGGTTTCAGGTCTTTATGACTTATCGTTTGGGAATATTAAGCATGAACGGAAACTCAAAATCTTTCAAAGGGCAATAAATCATATAACGAGTGGTCGAATCTCCTCGGACCAAATGTAACAAAGTTGCCTCTCGTAAAGATGAACATTTTTCCCGTTACATCTTTTCAGCCATCTTTTACGGTTTCCGAGTTTATCCACTAACAAGGTGTTAGGTCAAAGGTCAAGGTCAAAGTTGACATTTGACCTTGACATCATTTTCAAGCTTAAGTGTAGTCATGATTAATGGTGCAAGTTTCAGGTCTCTACGACTTACGGTTTCTGAGAAATAAATTGTGACGGAAACTCAAAACTTTCAAAGGGCAATAACTCAAAAAATACCATACCGCACGGTTTCGGTCAAAATGTAACGAAGTTCCGTCATGTCCTAAGGAACATTTTTCCCATTACACTTTATCAGCTATCTTTTACGGTTTTCGAGTTTATCCTCTAACAAGGGTTTTCGGTGTTGGGCAGATAACTCCGTTACTAAAAATAGTTCAGAACAACAGGGTCATATTTGTTGTCGTGTTGTATGACCGATCTACCACACAAAGTATCGTAATGATATGTCGCGTAGTTTTTAAGCAGCGGGGCGGCGGAAAAAGAATAATAATAATTAAAAAGTCAATTGTTCAGAGAACAATTGCAAGGTCTTTCACCAGTTTTCACCATGATTTGATGTTAGAGTTTGATTTTGTTATCTATTTCAGTCAAAAATGTGATGTAAGTAAAAGTTGTGAACTTATTTAGGCTTTTGTTTAGTGGTTGCTAAGGACCTTTTTCGATAATAAGCTTGTTGCTAAGGACAGGAAAGTCACTTCCGGTGGGCAATGTCATTTCTTTCCTCTTTACAACATTATAATGATTTGTGGATACGGTTGCTAGGGACTTTCATGACAAATATTGTTGTTGCTAGGGACCTTCAATCTTTGACCTTGACCTCATTTTGTTAGACATATTGTACTGAACATTTTTTCTTATATAGTTTCATTATCTCTTTAAAAGTTTTTAAAAAACCCTAAAATCGGACCTCGAGAAGAGGTTTTAGAGCCATACATGTAGGTCCAAACCTATAATCCAAAAGTGTTGGACCAATGAATTTAATGTAGATCTCAAAGGTATAAAACTTTCTCCAACTTATTTTATCATCTATCTCTTATCATTTTGGAGATTTTACTTAAAAAAGACCAAAATTTGGCAATGAATGTTCACATTGAAATTCCACGTTTCCAAACAAATGACCATTCCATACTTTACAGTATGCCTTAAATTGGTCAGGAATCCAAAATGGCCAGGAATCTGATTTGAATAATTTAATAAAGCTTTTAATTGGTTGGATATCTGATTTACTTGCAGTTATCTCCTTGTAAATGTTCTATGACTATGAGTGCAAATTTGGTACTAAGTCAGCAGGGCGATTAGTTAAACTGACCCCCATGGACTGATAAATACCAATCTTATGAAATGAACTCTTCATCTTATTAAAATGAGAAATAAGTCTTTTATTTATTTAAGCCTGGCACAAACATACATTTGTATATTTTCACTGCATATATTTAGAAATAATTGCATTCTAAATTTAACTATCGAGAGTGGATAAAATATGGTAATAATCGGGATAAAGTGGTGTAATCTTTTTCTCTAATGATCAATGATAAACACCGAGAACTGTATTCCGAATAGATTTGGCGGGAAATAGCACGGGGCTTTATTCAACGTATGTTGAATAAATTTAAGAATTGTATAACTATATAAGAAAAAATGTTCAGTACAATATGTCTAACAAAATGAGGTCAAGGTCAAAGATTGAAGAAAATTTATCCAGCGGGTCAAAAGCGGTTTAAACTTGACATATCATTAGAGAATTGCATTTTCAACTGCAGAGGGCCACAATTTATTACCATAATTTGTCAAGTTTGGGCTTTAGATTTCAAAATTTAAAATCAAATTTGGTATTTTAATGCATTTTGTTTAATGACCACTCCAAAGTTTACAGTATGCCTTAAATTGGCCAGGAATCCAAAATGGCTAGGAATCAGATTTGAATGATGTGAAAAAGCTTTTAATTGGTTGGATATCTGGTTTACTTACAGCTATCCTCTTGTACATGTACTGCAAATGCAAATTTGGTACTAAGTCAGCAGTTTGATAAGTTAAACTGACCCCATGGACTGATAAATACCCATCTACAGAGTCTAAAATCTTATGAAATGAACTATTCATCTTATTAAATTGACAAATAAGTCTTTTATTTATTTAAACCTGGCACCAACTTATATTTTCACTGCATATATTTAGAAATAATTGCATTTTCAACTGCAGAAGGCCACAATTTATTACCATAGTTTGTAAAGTTTGGGCTTCAGATTTCAAAATTTAAAATTAAATTTGGTATATTGATGCATTTGTTTATTAAAATTAGAAAAAGTGGATTGTAATCCACATTTTCAGCCTATATATACTTTAACTTTTCAACCTGAATGAAAATTTTGAAAAGATTTAAATTTTTGTCATTTGTCATATTTGCGAAAAAAGTTGACCCCTCCCTGACTTGTCGCGACAAACATATTAGTATATAAAATACACTGAAGCATTGCGAAAAGTTAAAACAAATATTTATTGACAAATTTCAACCAGTGTAATGCTTAATTACTTATTCCTCTATACCTAGCAGCCAAAACTATCGGAGTCTAGGAAGATGCTTATTTCGCTGAACTTGATTACTCTTTTATTTAGGGGCAAACTCCGACCTACCGTTGGATGTGGGGTTTCCTCACCGTTCATTGAAGATCTTATGGTGGCTTTGAGTTGTTATTGCCCCCCTTAGGGTCGTTGTCTCTTTGACACATTCCCCGTTTCCCTTCTTTTTCTTAGCATATACAAAAAATTAAAATAAAATCTAAGCAAATTTAAAATGGTCCCTTTTGGTATCATACAAACAAAAGATGAAGTTCTTCAGAGTTACATGCTAAATTAGGTCCGAAATAAAAATATGGATATTCCTAGGCCACTGGTGATGACAAATAGGTCATACTTTCAATTACATATATAAAGGCTGCACATCTTACAAGTACATATACATATACTGATACAGTGTCATTTTCATCAAGTGAAGTTATAACAAATAAGTTGAGGTCGGCATGTATTACACAACCAAATATTAATGATCAATAGAACCATGAAAGCACTTTCAAAATAAAATCAGGTGAAAAGGTATAAAAAAGCTGAAAAATCATTACTATATTGAATATTTGTCAAAGTAGACAGAATATAAGTAAATTAACAAAATCAGGCTGTTAAAGGGTTGTGTTAGTGCAACGTACAACGTACATTTGTACGCTTGGTCCTTTTTTATTTGTCATACTCAGTACAAGATCTTTCTATCTCAAAACAAACAAAACAACGTTATAGTATCAATCAAAAATACAGGGATGGATAGACCAAGGCCGGATTTACCAACGCCCGATTGTCATGAGGCCAAACTGACATGGGGCCTGACTGTTGGAAGGCTGGATGATCTTGAAAAGATATACTGAAACCCCGCTTCAGGACCATATGATAAACATGCATATCCTAGTCCTATAATTGAATGTTAATATTTCCCAGGTGTACATGGTGTGAGGATCTGTGTATACAAATATTTGTAACACAATAACAAATATTTTAGCATAACTAAGTCTATATTCTGAGTTTGTTTTTGCATGATAGGGTGTGTCGATACAACCTAATTTGGTTTCTGTGCCTGAAACTAATTACAAAACAATTCCATTTTTGGTGTTTCGAAAAATGATTAATGAACGTGCTTAATATTTTCGTACTGTATCACAAAAAATGTGCACAGGTCAAGCTTCCCCACGAAAAGTAAATGTCCTAGTATTTTGTTGTACTTACATTTCATATGAAGACTGCATTCTATATACATCTACCGGTATTGTCCTTCATGTTATGGAAGCACTGAATATCCAATCTAAATACTGAAATTGGTGATTAATTTCAAATATATGCACATATTCAGTATCAAGAGAGTATTCCAGTATTACAGTGAAGTTGCTGTACCTACATTACAGCTGTAGTTATTACTAAAACAGCGTTAACTGTCAAAAATTTCTTTCGTTATGATCAGGGAATATCTTAGTCTAGGGAAATGAAACGTGATGAACAACGAAAATCGGATAATTGTTCAGGAAAATAATAATTCACCGCATCGGAAAGATATGAATGTGATCCGCGATTCAAACCGAAATGTCCCCCTCCCAAATAAATAACAAAGACAAATTGGAAACTGTACTTTTGCTGGTTGTGAAAGTCACTTCCGGTTGGCAACGTCATTTATTTCCTCTTTACAACATTACAAAACTTTTTGCATATGGTTGCTAAGGACTTTCATGGCAAATAACGTTGTTGCTAAGGACCTTGACCTTTGACCTTGACCCCATTTTGTCGGCCATATTGAACTGAACATTTTATCTTCCTATAGTTTAATTGTATCTTTCATAGTTTTTGAGATATAAGCAAAAAACCCTTAAATCGGACCTGGAAAAATGGTTTTTGGGCCGAAGGTCCAAAACCAGTGGTCCAATTATTTTGAACCCAATGTACCGAATGTAGATCTTAATAAGGCTAACATTTTCTCTAATACATTTAATCAGCTATCTATTACAGTTATCGAGTTGATACACTAACAAGGTTCAAGGTCAAAGGTCAAGGTCACAATTCACCTTTGACCTTGATATCATTTGAAAGGTCAAGTCTTGCCATCAACATTGGTGAAGGTTTCAGGTCTCTACCACTTATCGTTTGGGAGTATTTAGCAATAACGGTAACTCAAAATCTTTCAAAGGGCAATAACTCATACAAAGAGTCGTCAAATCTCTTTGGACCAAATGTAACAAAGTTGCATCTCGTGAAGATGAACATTTTCCCCATTACATTTAATCAGCTATCTGTTACAGTTTCCGAGTTTATCCGCTAACAAGGTCAAAGGTCACGGTCAAAGGTCACCCCGATGACCTTCAACCTGGTACTCACATTGAAGGTCTTTTTGCACTGATTACTTTAGATATATATGTTTACTATATTATCTGTAAGCGTTTAACAGTTATTCGCAAAAAATCAATTTACCGAAACGCATCAAGGGCTATAACTCAAAAACGGTTTGTCGTAGAGGTTTTGTTCTATTGAATCAAATGTAGATCTCAATGAGAGGAGTATTTTTGCAATAAAATGTTTTCAGAAATTATTTATCGTTTGCGAGATATTGCGATAACAAAATTTCAAATGGCGGCCGAAAATTTTTTTTTGATACCAGATTTGTAATCAGGACCATGAGAGCTACCTGGAAACCAAATTTGGTTAAAATCAGACAACTTTGAGAAATTTGCATATTTAGGGGTCAAAAACGCGTAACCGGGGTCGCGACACAAAAAAAATTTTTTGCCTGATAAATCATCCTGAGGATGAATGAAAAATTTTCCCCCATTCAGAATTTTGATATCGGTTACGGTTTATGAGGAGATCTGCTAACAAGATAAACCGTGTTAGGGGAGATAACTCCGTTACTAAAAATAGATCGATATGCTTGACTGAGTTTTGAAGTCCCGCAGTAATATCAATTCATGACACCAAGAGTCGAAATGATATGTCGCGTAGTTTTTTTACAGCGGTTGAGGCGGAAGAAAAAGAATAAAAAAATAAAAAATAAAAAGACAATTGTTCAGAGAACAATTGCAATGTCTTTCCCAGTCAATGTTATGTTTTATGTTATGTTCATGCTTAAAATCATCTTGATAGACGCACATTATCTCCATTATATTTGAGTGGCCATTTCAAATCGTTTGAAAGATTTTACATTAAAAAAACCCCAAAACTGGCTATGACCTTGACCGATGACCTTGATGACCTTTGACCTTGGGATCAAATTGAAGCTCTCTTCTTACTGATTAATTTGATATGTTACATGACAATGCTATCTGTAAAAGTTTAAAAGTTATACGCAAAAAACCTATTTCCGAAACCCGTCAAGGGCAATAACTCTTCAGGGAGTCATCGGAGAGCTTCGGTTCAAATGAGACAAATGTAGCCCTTGACATGATGAACATTTTTGCTGATATAATTTTTCAGCTATCTATTACAGTTTTTGAGTTTATATGCTAACAATGTCAAAGGTCAAGGTCAAAGGTCACCGATGACCTTCAACCTGGTACTCAAATTGAAGGTCTTTTCATGCTGATCACTTTAAACATATGTGTTTACTATATTATCTGTAAGCGTTTAAAGTTATTCGCAAAAAAACAATTTACGAAAACGCTTCAAGGGCTATAACTCAAAAACGGTTAGTCGCAGAGTTTTCTTTGAAGGAATCAAATGTAGATCTCAATAAGAGGAACATTTTTGCCATATAATGTTTTCATAAATTTTTTATCGTTTGCGAGTTATGGCGATAACAAAATTTCAAATAGCCGCCATTTTGAAAATGGCGACCGGAAAATTTTTTAACCCCCTTTTTGTAATCAGGACCATCAAAGCTACCTGGAAACCAAATTTGGTGGAAATCAGACAACTTTGAGAAATTTGCATATTCAGGGGTCAAAAACGCGTAACCGGGGTCGCGACCCCAAAAAATTTTTTCGCATGACAAATCATCCTGAGGATGAGTCCAACATTTTCCTCACCTCAGTTTTTTGACATCTGTTACGGTTTATGAGTTTACCTGCTAACAAGATAAACCGTATTCGGAGAGATAACTCTGTTACTAAAAATAGAATCGGTTTACAGGGTGACCTGCGTCGAGCCCGGCCAATGCTTGTTAAGTGTACCAAGTTTGGTTATGATTGGTCAAAGCACTTTGCCAACATTGATGGCAGAGGAAAAAAAAAGAATAATAATAATAATTAAAAGGACAATTGTTCAGAGAACAATTGCAAGGTCTTTCCCAGTCAATGTTATGTTTTATGTTATGTTTTGTTATGTTACATGTTTAAAATCATCTTGATGAGATGCACATTGTCTCCAATATATTAGAGTAGACATTTTTAATCGTTTTCAAGATTTTACACTAAAAAAACACAAAAATGGCTATGACCTTGACCAATGACCTTGACGACCTTTGACCTTGGGATCAAACTGAAGGTCTCTCCTTGCTGATTAATTTGATATGTTACATGACCATACTATCTGTAAAGGTATAAAAGTTATACGCGAAAAATCTATTTCCGAAATGCGTCAAGGGGAATAACTCTTCAGGGAGTCATCGGAGAGCTTCGGTCCAAATGAGACAAATGTAGCCCTTGTTGTGATGAATATTTTTGCTGATATAATTTTTCAGCCATCTATTACGGTTTTTGAGTTAATATGCTAACAACGTCAAAGGTCAAGGTCAAAGGTCACCGATGACCTTCAACCTGGTACTCAAATTGAAGGTCTTTTCATGCTGATCACTTTAAACATATATGTTTACTATATTATCTGTAAGCGTTGAAAAGTTATTCGCAAAAAACCGATTTACCGAAACGCGTAATGGGCTATAACTCAAAAACGGTTCATCGGAGAGTTTTTGTTCAATTGAACAAAACGTTGATCTCAATGAGGGGAACATTTTTGTAATATAATGTTTTGAGAAATTTTTTATCGTTTCCGAGAAATCGTGATAACAAAATTTCAAATGGCGGCCATTTTGAAAATGGCGGAAGAAAAATTTTTTTAACCCTAGATTTGTAATCAGGGTCATCAAAGCTACCTGGATACCAAATTTCATCAAATTCCGATAACTTTGAGAAATCGACAAAATTAGGGGTCAAAAACGCGTAACCGGGGTCGCGACCCAAAAAAATTTTTTTGCATGACAAATCATCCTGAGGATGAAAAAAACATTTAACACCATTCAGAATTTTGATATCGGTTACGGTTTCTGAGTTTACCTGATAACAAGAAAAACCGCAGTCGGGGAGATAACTCTGTTACTAAAAATAGATTTCCTCCGTGCCCTAATTTCGAAAGAGTATTTCCAACTTCCAGTTAGTACGCGAAGTTCCGTAATGATACGTCAAAAGGTTTTCCGTACAGAGACCTTACGGAAGAAGAAGAAAAATAATAATAATAATAATAATCAGAAGAATTACTAGGAGGTCTTTCCCCTGAAAGGGAAAGACCTTAATTAAAAACTCAGTTGTTTAGAGAACAATTGCAAGGTCTTTCACCAGTTTTCACCATGATTACATGTTTGAGTTTGATTTTGTTGTCTATTTCAGTTCAAAAAGTTATGTAAACAAAAGTTCTGATCTTTATTAGTCTTTTGCTCAGCCGTTTCTAAGAACTTTTTCGAAAATTTAGCTCGTTGCAAAGGACAGGAAAGTCACTTCCGGTTGGCAATGTCATTGATTTCCTTTTTACAACATTACAAAACTTTTTGCATATGGATGCTAAGGACTTTTATGGCAAATAACGTTGTTGCTAAGGACCTTGAGCTTTGACCTTGACTCCATGTTGACGGCTATATTGAGCTGAACATTTTACCTTCTTATAGTTTCTTTGTATCTTTAATAGTTTTTGAGATATAGGCAAAAAACTCTAAAATTGGACCTCGAAAAATGGTTTTTGGGCCATAGGTCCAAAATGAATGGTCCAATTTTTTTGGACCCAAGTGTCAAATGTAGACCTCAATGAGACAAACATTTTCTCATACACATTTGATCATCTATCTCTTACAGTTAACGAGTTAAAGCGATAACAAGGCAAAGTCATCGGTGACCCTGACCGGTGAACTTTGACCTTGACATTTTTAGATGGCCATATATGACTTATTAACAATGGTGAAGGTTTCAGGTATTTACGACTTATCGTTTGGGAGTATTAGAGATATTTCACATTCTGACGAAACTCGACGTAACCCGACGAAAGAAACCTTTCACGACGAACCACAACCTAAATGACACGAAGGGGACCATTAACTGAAGATATCATGTTATTCGTTTCCAATATTATTTTTAGATTATTTCTAAGACGACGACTAAATGCATGTGTTTGTCAAGCTTATTAAATCATCATCATCACCTTATACAAAGGCAATATTAGACATTATTCACATAGAAATAAAATCTTGTGAAGTCTTTAACCGGTCGAGTGCACCCTTGTACTGATAGCTTGCCAAGCTGGTGAAATCACCAAACATTGTCAATTAAAATATTTTCAACTATAGATATGCTACGAAGATCAACATAGCAAAATCATGTACAATAAGTTTTTAAGAATGGAGATTGAAATGAATAAATCGTACCGGAAACGCAAAAACTGAAAAAAATACTTTCTATGTCGACTTAAAACTAAAGCGGATAAAACTTGCTTCAATCACGGACCATATGAATACTTTAACGGCGCATAGTATAGCAATTTCTAAAAGCAATGCATTTATAATAATAATTTGTTTTTCTATGCACTATAAAGTATCATCAACAAATTACAAACCAGTTCGCTATTAATTGCAATCTAACTGACCTGTCAATAACGAGTAATCCGTGCACATGGAAAAAGGCAAGAATAAAACAAAAATTATTTATTTTCTAGAAATTAAAATGTATGAAGC
>MJUU01054987.1:0-12453 GCA_002080025.1 Modiolus philippinarum | reverse complement strand
TCTTCTACTAAAGTTGAAAATTTTCTTACATATCTTTATTTCATTAGGTTGAATATCTACATAAGTTTTTTTGCAGTAAGTTCTACTTCCAAAACAGCCATTACAATGTCCATTCATTCAGTTATGAGTAAACAGTACACCTTCGAAGCCTGCGGAGTGGTTGACCGAATTAAGCACTACTTTTGTGTGTATTAGTTCAAAAGGTCAGTTAGTGATCTGGGTCCATATGGCTCTTGTATCGATATTGAAAAAATATGAAATTGGCAATATATTTCCCTCTAAGAGATAAAGGATAAACAATTATTCATGTTTTTATTGGCGGATTAAGAGAGGATTTCGGGGTTGGAAACCTCCCCCTTTTCTCGATTAAAAAAAATTAATTTCGTGCAGAATTTAGTCAACAGTTAAAAAAAATGGCAAAAATTAGACTGGAACCTCTCCTTTCTCTGGATCTCATTTGAATCCCCCTTTTCGAAGTTCAGGAATTATGTTTTTTTTGTCAAATTTCGACAGTTATGCAAGATGTTCCCTTAATACTTCGGAATCCTAATATGGTCAAGTTACGGCATTTACATGTGACGTACTTCTTTTATCCATTTTCAATGATAACATACCAACACATTTTTATGGAATCGCTAGATAAAAAATTTGTCAACTAAGTATGTCCACGTTTGCTGTCTAAACCAATGCATTCCAGAATTTCTCTTTTACATTGTAAAGTTTGAGACCATAAAGGCATCATATGAAACACGTATACAGCATAACGAAATTTACTGTTTTTTATGCAACTTGGGTATTAATTGTATTCAAATGTTCAAATAAGTATTTCATATATCACATTGTCATCGCTTACTTGTATCAGCTAAAACAGAACATACGTCAGTTCTTTGGGACTAACATTTTGCAATTTAATTAAGAAACCTTTTATACTCCCCGTATCATCAATAACATTTGTCCATGTGCTATAATCAACCAGTTTAACCGACACTAAACATTTGACAGCTTTCAACGAATATAGCCTTGCAATCAACTAGCGTAGTAACTAAACCACTACCAAAAGATATGCGTTTGTCATACCCATTTACTAGACGCAAAAATATACAAAATGTATGAGGCTTTCAACAATGAGCAAATATACCTGCACTAGTTTCATTGGTTTGGGCAGAATTTACTTGCTGGATGTCGAACAACGCTACGTCCATGTTGTCTACGTCAATTGACGCGGGATCGTCAACAGACATAAACATATCGGACAAAGTACCCTAATAAACACTGTCATCCATTGCTCGACAGAAGGACCAAAAGACAATTCGAAATACAAGCGACTACAGGATATTCATCGAGTTGGTTGCAAGATAACTTGGCAAATAAATTGGGGAGATTTGGGCATAATAACTACAGATGGTAGAAAATAGTATGATTTTTTTTTTAGAAAATATGAAAGTCAAAATGTAAAATTTTGAAAATTTTAACTGGAAAAAAGTAGAGAGCATGCACCTCAATCAATGGAGATATTCATAAGAACTCCACACTTCAAGAGAGACAAACTCATGTCATAAATGCAAAAACAAGAGATATTGTCAACGAGTAAATGTACATGACACAAAATTCCTACAGATACATGGTAAAATTAATCAAATGGAACAACGCATTTATTGTTCTTCATCTTCTATACCTTCAACATTTTCCATATATAAAGTATTTTGTTGCACAATAAACACTTTTACGATTATCTTTTACGAAATTAAAGCATAAATCCGACTAAACAGTACTACAGTACTTTGATTTTTAAGAGTACTTTGCCTGATGTGTTATGCTTGTTGACAACCCTGCATCCATGAAAAAATGGATACATGGATGTAGCGCTATTCAACAATTGGCAATTGAGGTCCGCTCAAACCGGTGCTATGGGTCGTCTTGTACTGCAGTAATATGAGGTAGGAGTGTTTGTTGTTTGTTTGAAGGCCTCATGCTGACTACAAGATGGAGAACAACAGTGAAAGCGTTGTTCCGTTTGCTTAATCTTACCATGTATTTATAGGGATTTTGTCCTATATATATTTACTCTATATTTGTTCATTCAAACTGCACTAGAGGAGGACAATGAACTGCTGTTGCCGAAAATGATTTTTTGACTTTGAAGGAAAGTGGGCATGGCAACACAATTTTTTTTTCGAATATCAACTAAGTAAAACTGATAACTTAAGGGTCCGAATCACTTAATTCAGAGTGTAATGGGGGTAAAAACAAAGAAACAGAAAATAATTGTCAAGAGCCGAAATCAAAAGGGGAAAACGATAAAGCATGCGTAAAAATTGTCGACCGCAAAATGGTGGGTTGAACCATTATTTTCTGACGCGCAAAACCTCCTTTTCCATTGCGGTAGTGTCTGACAGCAACTCAATAGCAAATTTCCATTGAAAGGTCGTAGACAGTGAAATATCCATCCTAGTATGAAGTAAAATCAAAGTACGAAGGTACTGAGTCAATTAACGTCGAATGAAATTAATGAGCAAATTTCCCCGTCAAAAGTGTGTGTTGTCTTTAGTTTGGAGACTATAGTTATCAGAATTACAATTGTGATTTATTACTCTGTACATATTGAATTCATACATGAAATCATCATTTTTAACAAAATTCTGGAACCATATTCAAAGAGATGTCACAACACTACATCGATGTGTGGATCTCCAAATCCTAGTCACGAGTTTTAATTTTTGGCTCCAGAATTAGCCCTCGAGGGTCACTTGTATATTTCATTGATAGGGTTGCTGCTGGTATTCCAAGACCCCTACCTTCATTACCTTATATTATTGTGATTTAAAAAATCCATACCTATTCATTTATTTTCCATTGTAAAAATATCGCCCTTTTCCAGCAGCTAATTAGAAATGATCGGTCTTGATGTGCAGTTAAAACACAGTTAAATGCCCACTGGGCAAATCAGATCAGTATCATATAATAATTACATAATAAACATATTGCCTTTGACGACTGGCATATATTTGAACATGATCAGCAGCTGTGTAAAATGTTGGGGTCTTATCATATAATGTAATATTAATTGACCTCATCATATATTTATTATCATTTTTTATCATATATTTAGTAATAAATACAGACGTTTTGAATATGTGATACAGTACATGACTTTCATTCCGTATTCACACTATATATACATGACGTCATACCCTTTATTGCATACCCTTTATCGCATGGCTTACCCTTTATCGCATGGCTAGACCTGTATCATACCCTTCTCCAAAAAAAAATGTTTTTAATTCGACTTATTTTTTAAAATGAAAGTGGTAAAAAAATTGGGGGTAAAAAAAAATTTGGAGGGTAAAAAAAGTTTGGGGGGGGTAACAAAAATTTGTTTGGCGTAAATTTTGGTGTCAATTTAAAAAATCTAGCAAACCTTTTTCTTTTACATGTTAGATTTTATACCATACTTCCAATCATTTCCGCCCAATTTGAAATTGTTTTTTTTCCACAAAATACTTGCTTTTCTCGTACGGATTCCATTTTTTACATTATTTTTGGGATTAAGTAGTCCTCTGCTGAAATATAAGATAAACTGTATAATACATGGCAAAATCCGTATCACATGCCGTATCATCCCTCGACCAATATCATCCCTCGGGCCAGAGGCCCTCGGGCTGATATTGGTAACTCGGGATGATACGACATGTGATACGGATTTGCCTTGTATTATTCCTTATATTATGCCACGTTATTGTTACATGTTTTGTAATTACTCTCCTTGTTGACAATATTTTACCTTTTTCATCATTTTAATGAATCACAATTTGTTGAAAATAATTAACAAAGTACCGAAATGATGATTACAAACACGGAGCTCAAGACAGTACCATTCATTCATGTTTCGGAGGTCATAGGTTACACATGTATCGAGTCCAATACATGTCACTAATGAACAATTACCTAGCAAATAAGATAAATTCGGTAATATTAGTTTAATGGTACACCTGTATTCATTGATGAAATTCATTGATCATTAATGAACCATTTTTGAACCATCTTATCAGCGAATTATATTGCGGATGAATTTCATAAGCGTAAGAAATGCGCAATGAGGTTTTCTCCTTTTATGTGACTTCTAAGTCACTCTCGGGCTGCGCGCGCAGCTCGTTAATTGACAAAAAAAAAACACACAAGACAATTTATATTTAACGCAAATTACAATTTTACAAAGGCAAAAGAAATACACAAAAATTATCGAGAACGCCACAAAAACTCAAGCGCTAGCAGGATAAAACCCTTCATAAACTGGAAGTATCATCATAACATGACAAGAGACTGAGAAAAAAGCCTGCCGATCCGAAAGTTTTTATCCCGTTTTCTCGGCGATGTTTTTTTTTATTTCCGGGAAAATTTGGGGGTTGTTTCCGGCTCTGGTCAGCATCAAATTCATCAAAATTGATGAAAGTTCGGAATGAAAAATCTGTCTGCTATGTAAAAATGTCAACTACACGAGCCGAATAGTGAACTTGCAGCGGCGGAACATTCCTCTTGTGTTCATATGCAGTTTCAAACTGTGGCACGGAAACTCAAACTTTGTGTGAAAACAGATGGTACGAGTATAAACACGACGAGACATTATGAATTCCTTCAATGCTAGAAAAGTCCTTAAACGAAGGGATAAAAAGACAGCAAACTTCACAGGTTAGTTTGCATACCTGACATTGAAACAATGATTCTCAACGAGAGGATTAGTACCCTTGGGATAAGAAAAACCTCCCATCACTTATCAGTCCTGGGTGAGAGTTTGGGTTTGAAAAGTGTGAAAATAAAGGGGAACTCCTGCTCAATTGTTTTTTGATACAATGAAGAATTTCATCTGTCATAGGGATCCTGACCCCAAGGTCAAAGATGACACTAATCGTCTCTAAAACTACTTAAATGAATCTTTTGACTGTGATCTTTAGCTCTATGTAATTTCTCGCTGATACTTAAGATTGTAGTGTTTGGCTCAGGATCAAGACATACGTCATTGACGATCAGCTCTTGATATCGTTTAGATTTCTTGATGTGCTCTCCTATTATTTCAGTTGATGTTCCATAGTTCTTGCTGTTTGTAAGCATAGATACAAGATCTATTTTTCCATGTACACTTGTAAGCTCTCTGAACATTTCCTCTTTTGCTTCTCTATACTTTGGGCAGTTTAAGAGAAAATGTTCTAGTGTTTTTTTTCTGCCCCGCATTCGCAATATGGCGTGAGAGAATTACCAATGTTTTGCCAATATCTGTTTAGCCTACCATATCCTGTCCTTAGCTCAGACATGATCTTGCCTGTCTGTTTGCTTGGCCATCCAGGTGCAGGATGAAAGGTTTCAGGGGCTTCATTAACCTTGCTCATTTTTTTTGTAGGAAAGCAAGCATATTCTGATTTTTTTTGCCTTGGATGAAAGGTTCATGGGTGAAAAAGGAAGAACTCCTGTTCAATTAAATTTCATAAAAAAAGATCATAAAAACATTTCATTATTTCAGGCTGTGAAAAATATGTAAAATATGCTTTTCTCAGCAACTACTTACAGATCAGATGGTCTTGATATTTTGGTCGTATAAAGGGGTTTATAATGGCATATCTTTATTGGGATTATAATAATATGTCTGTCTCCCATTTACTAGTACATGTACATGTTAAAAGCTTTTCTGTCAATGTCTGGCTTTGAATAAAATGTGTATGACTAAACAGCTTAAGTATTAGGTCTTTTAGAAGGCCATGGTAATTTACAGTGCTGCCAGGAAAAAAAAACTTTTTACCTACCTACCTACCCACCTGTGAAAATCAGGGTCGGGAGAGGGGAAACAAAAATATTTTTAAATGTGGCCCAACAAAAGACTTAAAAGTACATATTTATGACAATAGACCATTTGCCAGTTCTGCAATCAACAGAATGAATTTAGCAGAACCCAAAAGGGAGGTAACTTTTTGAAAAATCTCAAGGGGACAGAATGGTTCCCTGCTTGTGAAACCCAACCAAAACATAAAGTATTTTTAATCAAAAGTTAGGAAAGTTTAACCTTTACCAGATGTTTAGTCAGCAACATAATTCAAAACCCAATCCCAAATATCGCTTACCATGCGTTCAAGTGCTACTTGTTTCGAGTAATAAAAATAAACAACTGTACTAATTTGAACTGTCTTCTTAGTGACTAAGAAAGTATTAAAAATTCGAAAATATCCTTACTTAGTGCAGAATATCGTAAATATTGTGTAGGGAATTACTTTGTCCATACTGGCTAAGCACAAAGTCCGTACCTTAAAACAAATGTACATGTTTAATGTTTGTTTGTCCGGTGTAAGATTAACTTCCCTTTGAAGGTTTGACCAAAAATTACAAAATTTGACTAGAACTAACAAGATCTTTAGTAACTGGCAAATCATCTATTGTATACATTGTAATAGCGGCGGGCGTCTATGAAGTTACAGCGTGTACGTTGTGAAGGAAGTTGATCTCTTGAACTTTCCATACCCTTCTTACTATAGTAGTACGTGTACAGGGTAACACCAGAGGGAGCATATCAAAATTTCAGAGCAGCACGAGGGAATCGCTTTAATTGAACTGTGCTTCCGAAACATAACTTTCAAACTGTTTAGAATACCCTCATCACAATTGGCAAGTGTATAGGTCTAGTCAAGAAAAACATAAGTATGTCCCAAATCAATAAGGTCATGTCAAAGATCAAGGTCACAGAGGTCAACATTTTAAATTCCATTTCATATGTTTTGTATTAAAAAAAGATAACTCTAACTAAAATATTAAGATTTCATTTAAACTTAATTGGTGATGGGGGCATACGCAGTGTTTCAAAAAACTAATCTTGTCAGTATTTATAGTTGTCTTTTCAGATATTACATATTCAGATGTTACAATGAATAAAGGATTAGCATATAAGATTGAAATGCAAATAGCACTCATTTGTTTACTAACGTCAGAGCAAGTAAACACATAAAAATTTAAGTAAATATATGTGCAACATCTTTTTTCTTTGTATGGGACATATTATAACAATAGATTAACTTTAACATTAAAAACTTAGATATCAAACAAATTTACATCAGAATATGTTCAGTCAAGCCAAAACCCTCAACAGATTGAACAGGTAAAATATATTTTACTCTAGATGAAACATTTAAGAGATATGGAGTAAATGTACATGGGACAAAATCCCTAAAAATACAAATGGAACAACGCTTTCATTGTTGTTCTTCATCTTGAAATCTCCATGAGGCCTTCAACAAAGAGCAAACACACCTACCTCATAGTAAGTTCAAGACGGCCCCCTACAACGGTTTGAGCGGAATTCATTTGCTAAATTTTTAACAACATTTTGTCATGAATGCGGCGTAGACATCAAGCATAAAATAGCGGGCACAGTACTCTTACAAATACTATCATCCGTTTCTCGACGAAGGGACCAATAGACAATACAATATATAAACGATCACAGGGCCCTCAACCAGAGTTGACTGTAAAAAAAAACCTTGGCAAATAAAATCGGGAGACATAGGCAATATATATACAGATGACCAGAAATATAGTTTAAGGTTAATTTTTACAAAACAATAAAGCCAAAAGTTGAATTTTGTTAATGCAATCATATCAGAAATTTTCACATGAACAAGTACACCATAACTGACAAAATAAAATGTCCATTTTAAGGGAGTATGAGCGCCAGATTTCAGCAGCATTCGATATCCTCGGGCTTTATCCATTCACACAGTCTAAAAAATTTTTGCACAGGTATCATATTTTCTTGGTCATAGGTCACTTTAAAATGCATAAAATAGACATTGTATAAAGTGTTATCAACTTCCAATTATATTTTCAAATATTTAAAGGCCTATAAACATCTTATGCAAATTGAAGAAAAACTCTAGAGAGATCAGTTTCTCGCCAAAATTTTTATGTCTTATATCTCAAAAATTCATACATGAATTTTCTCATTTTTTTTTGCTCAAATTGTACTATTAGCAAAACAAAAGGTCGGAATTTTAATTCTAATTACAAAATCTCTGACACTCGTACTCCCTCCCTTAAGGTCGTATACCTAGGTTAAGGGAGATAACTCTTTAAATCAATTAGGCTTTTGAAACAGTCAGTTGTATTGATCTTTTTTTTTAAGAATTGATGGGAAAAAGAATAGGTGATTTGCCAATTACCGACTTCGATTCCGTTCCTTAAAATTTTCACTCAATCAAGAGCATGTGATACTGGACAAGTTGTCACATTTATTGAAGAAACCCTTTAAAAAGCAGCACCCTGGCTTATGAAATCTATTGAGATATAAACAAATAGACAAATAAAAGGTCATATTATTTTGATAAAGTTCACCAAAGTTGAAGCTCGGAAACCGTACAGGTCAAGAAAAAAATAATTTTTACATTTTGGTTAGTTTACGTTGGAAACCTCTCGTGTTTGTCCGGTCTAGATCGAGTTGCTTCCCTTTGGATAAGTTTGTAAAACGCGAGGTCAAATTCGGGAACTCCGGTCTAATTAGCTAGGCTATGGAATAGCCTAGCTATATAGATAGTTCTTGGGGTGAAGTGAGGAGTACGCTTGCGCAGTGAGGAGAACGCATGCGCAGAAGACTATTGACCGATAGGAATTTCAGATTCTCGAAAATCAAAATGGCGTCCAGTTTCGTCCTGATAAAACGAGGCGGGGTTTAATTTTTCTGTTTCCTTGTGGAAGTTGAAAAGTATTATAAACATTTACTATAGGTGGTACTGGGAACATGTTTGTAGACGATGACGGGATTGGTATTGCAATATCGCTTAGCCAGATTTATAAATATAGATATGATGTATGTATAAATTTAAAACTAGAAGTTAATAAAAAAAGATGAGGTATTGTGCAATAATCAATAATATACAAATACTCTAAAAGACTTTTCAATTGTGTTAAACAAAGCGTGATTGTAGTTTGTGGAGATACTTAGGCAATGGAGAACGAAAGGTGGAAAGAGACAGAATTGCGTTCTTTGCGGAAGAATAAAGAGCTACCCTTGGAGAATGCAAGGACAAAAGGAAAGCACGAAACTACTTTGAGTTGCTGTTGGCATAAAATTAGAGGTTTGATCGAATCAGTGACTGTTTTATCACATGTGCAGACCAACAGAAGAAATTACAAAGATGTACCGAGAAAGGCTTACTTCAAGTATTGATTTGAGTATACAAATACATCATGAGCCACCACACCCTTGTCAATCAAACACGCAATTTTCTATCCAAGGCTATTCCATAGCCCAGCGTATCGTTTTTATTTCATAAAAACCATTATCCAATTTATATCATCCCTTATGTTTATAAAGTTCCCTCGTGTTTTCTAGTTGGCAAATGGTCTGTTTTTATCGTCTTTGCTTCTAACATTATGAAAATGATCTGAATAAACATACAAGTGATTTTTAGAGTTATTTCCCTTAACCTGCGTCTACCTCATTTTATTCGTAAAAGTTTAAGTAGTTACTTTGGACAAAAATGTCACAGTTTCAATATTGACATAACATTCTTAATTTTTAATACGAAAACTGTTTCTCAGTTATAAAAAAAAGAACTGTTTCTTTAATTCTTGTTCTATTTGGAAACTATTTGATAATGCCCTATGCTTTGGGAGTATTATTATAGTGAAATTTAGGTTCCGTACAAGATTAATCAGTATTGATTCACAAAAACATTTGGCTATCACGTGTGTCCTGATTCTGACTATTATATATATGACAATTACTAATTTCCCTAACATGCATGGACAGTAATATTCCTGTTTCTCCTGCTTACGAAGTGTGTGTTTCACAACTTTGATACGTTACGCGAGAGCTAACACAAATTATACTTCCTCATTAGATCTAGTTATCTCCGTGACCGTATTATAAATCAAGACTTCAAGGCCTCATGGTGACTTCAAGATGAAGAACAACAATAAAAGCGTTGTTCCTTGGCTTGATTTACCATGTATTTGTCTCGTGTGTATTTACTCCATATCCTTTTATTGTTTATTGAAAAAATTCTGTCTCATACGATCATAAAAAAAGTTCTTTGATAGATTTCAGTCCCTTGTGGTGAAATTTGAAGTTTCGGTCTGAACTCTGATTCAAGATTCTTTATTTTACTTAGTACTGGCATGATCATTTCTTTAAGATGTCTGCGACCTTTCAATGGCAAATGCTGTTGAGTTGCTTCCGGGCACTACTGCAATGGAAGGGGAAGTTTGGCATGCCATAAAACCGGTTTAACGCATCATTTCTATATCAAGTCAGGAGCATTGCGGTCAACAATTTTTCTTGTGGTTTCCACATGATTTGTGATTACCCCGATGAATATAATACAATTTCAAAAGTCTTCTCCTCTGAAACTGCTGTGACAATTATAAGCAAACTTGGCCTGAATCATTAAGACGGTATGCAGTTAATAAGTCCGTACATCTAATAACATGGTCGCTGTTTCTTAAAATACAACATAAGCGTAACTTGGTGTTTTTGCAAATAACTTAAAAACCGTTATTGGTATCAAAATTCTGAGATAAGTTAGAAATGATCTGCATTGCAAGATCTATCTGCCCTGCAATTTTCCCGTTAAATTTGCAAAAATCTTTGTAATTCATTATGAGACAGAATTTTATGAAAAAACAATTCATTGTTATTCATTAAAACAAATAGGAGATAGTATAGATGTTATGTTATCATTAAAACAAATAGGAGATAGTATAGATGTTATGTTATCATTACAAGAAAAAAATGTTAAACACGTTAAGATCTACTTATTCTTCCGTAAATGGTGGTTTACAGTGGGAGATGACCCATGTGAGATCGATGCACGCGACCTCATCTCACACCGGTAAATGACCAACCAGACGTGTTGATTTTTGTGATACAACAATCGTAACCATGACTACACGTCATAAAACACCTGACGTCATAATGTTAGGAACACTCAAATGGCGACAACATTGTTCACACGGTATAAGTATCTATAGACATTTCTATCCGTGTTTTACGGAAGAAATAGGAACTTGCATTCGGTCAAAATGAAAGATCGGGATATCTTTCACTCGTGTAAGAAATTCTACGTCTTTTACTCTCGTTCCGCTACGCTCCACTCGAGAAAAGACGAAATTTCTTACACTTGTGAAAGATAGCCCGATCTTTAATCTGACCTTATGCAAGATCCTATTATGCTGCAGTTTTTAAGAAAATCTGATGACCATGTATGAGTTACTTTGCTTTTTGTGTGCTAAATATTCATGCTTTTTTTGTTTTGTTTTTTATACCCCCGCGAACGAAGTTCAGGGGGGGGTATATAGAAATCACTTTGTCCGTCTGTCCATCTGTCTGTCCGTCTGTCTGTCTGTGACAATTTTTCGTAACAGTTTTCTCAGTAACTACTAATCACTGTCACTTGAAATTTTGTATGTAAGTTTGAAATGATGTCCTATACCGCAAGTAGCGATTTCAGGTTTGCCGAACATCTACTTCCTGTTTACCGATTTAATCAATTTTTTAACATGTAACGTCAATTGTAGAAATTTTTCGTAAGGGTCCGACCATTTAACTTGAAGGGGGGGGGGGCTATGGTTTTTTTCTAAAAAAAAATAATCTGGAGCCGATTTTATGTGAAAAAAATATTTTGGCTGCCAAAATGATGAAAAAAAAACTATCTGACGGAGGCTTCCTGGCAAAAAAAATAATGTTAATTTTGAAAAAAATATTTTGTTGATATACGTGAAAAAAAATAATAAATTGTTTCTGTCCAGAAAAAAAACATAACCCACCCCTTCAGGTTAAATGGTCGGTCCCTAACAGTTTTCTCAGTAATTTTGTATACAAGTGTGAAATGATGTCCCATACCGCAAGTAGCGATTTCAGGTTTGCGGAACATCTACTTCCTGTTTGCCGACTTATTAATTTTTGAACATCTAACATCAGTTGGAGAAATTTTTCGTAACAGTTTTTTAGTAACTACTTATCACTGCCACTTGAAATTTTGTATGCAAGTTTGAAATAATGTCCCATTCCGCAAGTAGCAATTTTAGGTTTGCCGGACATCTACTTCCTGTTTACAGAATTACTTAATTTTCGACATCTTTCTTCGATTGTAGAAAGTTTTCGTGACAGTTTTCTCAATAATTACTTACCACTGCCATTTGATATTTGTATACAAGTTTAAAACAATGTCCAATACTGCAAGTAGCGAATTCAGGTTTATCGGACATCTACTTCCTGTTTTCCGACCTATTTAATTTTTAGGTATTTCTCGTCAGTTTTAGAAACTTTTTGTAACACTTTTAAAAAATGTTTAGCACATAATGCCGGTGTGGGCTGTTAACTGTTTTGTTTTCAAATTATTTTGGAGATATTCTACTGGGGGAGTGGGGGTATCATTTTGTGGCCCAACAGGCCACAGTACCTCTAGTTTTTTTTTTTTTTTT
>MJUU01054985.1:0-22533 GCA_002080025.1 Modiolus philippinarum | reverse complement strand
TTCAGACCAAATTTCAAATCATTTGCTATTGTAGAAGCCAAGAAATCTGTGACGAAAATTTCGTTCATAGAAAAAAAATCAAAGTATCATCAAAGAGGAAGTGGATACCTCACGAACTTAAAAACCACTTACACAATACAATTCATTATTTCCAAGCTCCAGACCAAATTTCAAATCATTCCCTATCGCAAAATCCAAGAAATCTGTCACGAAAAATTTGTAAATCGTAAAAAAAATCAAAGTATCGGCAAACAGGAAGTGGACGCCTGACAATGATGAAAATTGCTTACACAATACAACTCATTATTATCAAGCTTCAGACCAAATTTAAAATCATTCCCTATTGTAGAAGCCAAGAAATCTGTGACAAAAATTTCGTTCATAGAAAAAAATCAAAGTATCGGCAAACAGGAAGTGGATACCCGATGAACTTGAAAATCATCTACACAACTCATCATTTGCAAGCTTCAGACCATGTTTCAAATCATTCACTATTGTAGAAGCCCAGAAATCTGTGACGAAAAATTTGTTAATAGTAAAAAATCAAAGTATCGGCAAACAGGAAGTGGAAGTCCGACAAACTTGAAAATCGCTTACACGATACAACTCATCATTTGCAAGCTTCAGACCAAATTTGAAATCATTCCCAAGCCATGAAATATTTGACGAAAAAAATTGTTGACGGACGGACAGATGGACAGACGGACAAACAAAGTGAAAACTATAGGGCACCCGCATCTCGATGCGGGGCCCTAATAAAATAAACGCTTGTATTTATTTACTTATTTGATGTTGTCATGGTTGGGATTAATTAGAAAGCTCTTTGCATTATTTTCTATAAAAAGTTCAAAGTTCAGTAAGAAATTGAATATGTCTGCACCAAATATCGTTAGCCTTGCACCAATCGTTTGTTGTGCATACGGTCTAAGACTTTTGTTAATTGTACCAATCCTATTTATTAAATATTGCACCAATTAAGTTACCTTGCACCGAAAATTCTGCTCTCTGCACCAATATTTGTGCAACTTAAGTCCATACCTCTTAAACCTTGTTAGTTTGGGAAATAGGTTTTACTAATTAAATATTTATGTCTGCTTGTTTAGGGTTTTGTTAGAACTTAAGTACCTAATGATAAAAGCTGTTGTTTGCAATAATACACTGTTGATTGTTTTATTCTAAAATATACACGGTGTGAACTTTATTGAAGTTTTAGTTTAAATTTTGCGTTCATGGAATCTACATTTAAAGGGAAATGCCCGGTTAAAGGAACCTGCTATAAAATTTATATTATCGTATCACCACATGGTTTTGTGCTGTTGTCGCTTATAATAAGAGGACAATAAAACAATAGCCGGCACCACACCGGTTAGTGTTGGTGACCCCAGTTTATGATTTTCACCAGGACTTTTAAACCAGCCTAACTCTCCTTCAAATGAAGGGAAAGTGACAGCATATATCTACCTCATAAAACAATTGAGTACCATCTATCTAGAAATTTAAATTAAGTTTTGTTAATGTGAAAATTAGAAACTGTAACCTGATCAAAATTGAATAGAACATCATTTTTAGCAGGCATGAACACTTCAAACTATAAACTTTCTGGTATACAGAATTCCATTTGCTGTTGAAACTGACAAAAAGGGGTGGGGAATTAGGAGACACAAGATTGTCCTGGCCTTTTAGAATTTGGTCCACAAATGGATAAACTTAGCAAGCCATACTTTTTTTTTATAAATAGTTAAGTATTAGGATCATCTCTGCTGTGAGTAATTGATATTGTAAAGCGACAATAAAACTGACTTAATTCAAGCATTCAAATTACATCTGACTTAATGCAACCATCATGACTTTCTACGCTTTCTAATTTTACCTTCAAATATCCATTCCTAGTTGAAACAAATTACTGATTCTACAACATAAATCATTCAGTCTTTCCACCACAATTTATTTGAGTCCATGAGCTTGTAAAACTTGGCCTCCTGCACTATGTCGTTTTAAGTAATGATGCTCGCGCGCGCGCGGTAGAAATCTTTTTTCCACGGAACAATTATATTTCTGAGATATTTTAATTTAATTTTGAAATTGATGACTATCAAAACTAAAGATGTTGTTTCATCAGCAAAAAGCACTGTGCGGCTGTAGCATTACAGCAAATATGGATGACGGATCGGCCCTCACAGTATGTTTACTCGTTCCAAAATTGACACCTTGAACATTTAACACAACCGTATTTTCCTGGCATTCCTAGGGTATTGGAGATGAGCATCAATTTCCTTGGTTGAACTAGTAAAAACTACCGTTCTAGCTGCTTTACTTTCCGTTTCTTCAAGAACTGCAACTGCTTCTACATGTTCTGCAGATTTAACACAGTTAGCTTAACATTTTTCATCTCGTTTTTTTCTTTGACTACTGATTTTATTGAAATGATTGATGATGAACTCCTAGAAGAGGAACTTGAAGAATATGCCGAAGAGGAGGAATAACTTTTCTTATGATTTAGTCTTCTTGTTTAGGACCCTCACTTCCTTTTCAGTCACATGAGATCCTTTGACATTTTTTTTTTTCATTTTCAGTTTTCAAAGTTACATCCCCTATTTCACTGGAGAGGTCTCTCAGAACTGACCTCATTTCTGCTATCTTTTCTCTTGTGTACTCAGTTTTTGAACTTTTGGTTCTCTAAAGTCTGTGTTTTCCTTATCATTTGAATCTGAAACCTTTCTTTCAAGTATGTCTCAAGCATCTTGCTTTGTGTTTTCCCACTCTCTTTTAGTGCAGCCTTAACTCTCCTGTTGTTGTACTTTTCTCCTAACTAGCGTAATTTCTCCATTTTGGTATCAGAATTTCTTTTCAGTTTTCATCCATTAACTTCAAGTTATTCCCCTTTAAAAATCTCCATTGCTCTCGAAGCCTTTCTCCCTTGCCCTGTCCTATGATCGAAACAGATCATTTTATGAGCAGATAAGTTACAGCTGTGAGGAATTTTTTTCCGGGGAAATAATTTTTTGCATATAGGTCTTTTCAGGCAAAATTGCTGCGCCGCCCATAATATGGCGTTCAGCGCTCCATCTCTTGGAGAAAGCCAATTCATCATATATGACACCCTTCCATTTGTTCTGCAGAAGAGAAAGAAAAACTTCTATACAAAATGTTTATAGATACTAGATTGTCAGACTAACTAAATGGTAAACCTAAGAATAGTTTTTTTTACCTTACCATGTTCATGCAAATACTTGTAATTTATATACACCAATATGTTTATTTATCCCGCAATGGTGGTATTTACTAGACGAATACGACCCTACGAATATTTTTTTTCGTATTCGTAGGGTAGACTGGTAACCGGTGCGCGATTTTGAACGAAGAAAAGACAGGCGACTGGTTTGAAACCTCGAATACTTTGACTTCACAGTGTACGTCAGGGATTATACCAAAACGGCCGAAGTTGTTCACTGTCTTCCTGGTCCAGCTTCACAAAAAATGCATTTCTAAATAGGGTTTAAATAATTGCGGGATAAAAAGATTCTCTCAAATTATAAGCTCTCTCTTTTCAAACAATGGGAATAGTCCTCAGGGTAGGGTCTTCTACTTAACGCGTCAGCATTGGAATAACCCTGCCTGGACGATGTTCAATATTAAATTGATAGACACTCAAAAACCCTAACTTACGAGCAAGTTGGCCCTCCGGGTTTCAAAATTCATTAACCAACGGAGCGAACTATTGTCACTTCTAACTAAAAAATTCCGCCAATGCAAGTAATGATGAAAATGTTTTACGGAACTTACTATGTCTAAAAGTTCTTTTCTAGTAACGCAATGATTCATCTCCTCCCTTGGAAATGTTTTGCTGAAAACTCTCTGCTGACAATTCCGTATTTGGGATCAAAATGCCCACATTTCCATATCACTGGCATCAGTATCTAGTAAAAAAATCCAAGGACACGTGTTGTCATCACACAGTGTTTCAGCGTTTAAGTCATTTTCAGTTTTCTGACCAAACAAATTGTCCCTTTTGGTGCAAAAGTTTTGCTATAGTTGAAGAATTTGCAACATAACGCCTATAATAAGAACAAAACAAGACAAAGGAGTGTAGCTGTTAAATATTTTTGGGGATAGGCCAGTCCTTGACTATCCTTATTTTCTTCTAATCAGTTGCTTTTCCATCTTTGCTTTTTTATGAAAGTCACCTCATTTTGACATTAAAGGCATTTGGCGGGGTGTAATTTAAGGTTCGCCCTCTCGTTCTCGCACAAACCAAACTAAAATTTTGTAAATGCTAGTAAAACGAATTGGTGTAAACTACAACGACGTGCAAATGCACGAGGGCTTTTTTCAGGTCAACCCAGCTAGAACTTTTCCATAAGCCTTTCAAACGCTGTCTAGAAATAGTCAGAAACTGTGCATTCATTTAAAAGTCTAAAATCGTAACAAAATTTGATTTTCTGGTCAGAACACTACGCCACCATTACAAAAGGAGAACACCAGGGACAAGTTTGGGTCTCAGTTATGCGTCTTTCAGCCATTGATTTTATCTCGGCTTCGTGTTTAAGACTTATTTCCGTTACTGTGATAGCATCGATACAAATCTTAAATCTAAAGTAACACGTACTGTTGATGAAGTGCCAGGATTATCCCGACGGGTAAATATTTTGATTGGTTGTGCCAGTTCTGGCAAAGTTTCATGTCGATACCGTACACGGGTTTGCAGTTTAGCTCTGAAAACCTCACAACAAATACTTGGGCCAAAGCGACTCTTCAACGCATCCACCAATCTACCAAATATCTTTATTCATATTCAGACATTTCATTTAGTACTGCCCTAGCACCACAATTTCAACTACGAACTAAAACAGTGCTTTTGTTTTGTCACGCTATTTATTTAAGTTTGCTAATAAATTAAACTGCTTTAGATATTCTTCGAAATCGTTAGAACCGTCATACATTTGCGGTTTCAATTTACAGCCTACTTTCACAGTTTCACTCTCCTTAATTGACCTTTCGAACATGAGACTGTTATTTAAATCTTCCTGACCAACATGTCGTTACACTCTAGGGTTCCCTACTAATAATTGGGGTAGCGGCTCGAATAGTGGTCATCCTATGTTCAAAATGTTTTCACATGTTCTCCATTGTATTCACCAGCCCAGTATTTCGGTGCTGACCCGAAAGCAGATTCTATTTGGAACCTTACAAAATCTAAATTTTTGTAAATTTTGTTGAAAGCTAAGGAGCATCTCCTCTTGCAAAGCTATGTCCTTAGCTGATTTTGGCTTTACATTTAGATCTTATTGGTTATGTCCTCTGTAAGTTTTTAACATCTTTGCGTTTGTGGTCTTCCAAACGTTTAGATTTTATCTGCACTGAAGAGACATGAGTTGTCGAAATGCGCATATGCAGAAAATAAATTCACAGTAACTTCGGTATTTAGTTATTTATTGCCAAATTCAACAAGATGTGTTTGTTAAACACTACATATGCCCCCAGATTCTACAGTAAAATATATTAAAATACCAAATGTTACCCCTTTTTGACCTCTGTGACCTTGACCATTGACCTATTTTTTGGCATATTTATGTTCATATTGACAAGACCTATACTCTTGCCAAGTATTAAAAGTCTATCTCACATAGTTCAAAAGTTGTTTATTACCATAAAACACCCTATTTAACCCTTTCATTCTGAAACAGATAAAGCCCCTTTGGGCCTCTTGTTTATTGAAATGGTTTAAATTGTTAAAAGTATCTGTTTAAACATGCTTCAAGAAACCTATAGAAAAATACTGCACCCAGATCCAACAAAATATTTAAGAATTCATTTTTTTCGTTTGTCCACCTTTGGGCCTCTTGTTTCTCAAATGCTACCTCAAATCTGTTGACATACTACAGTTGCGCAATTTTATTAGAAATAACATTAAACAAACCCCGTCTCAATACGATTAATAATAAGGATTCTACAGTCAAATATGTGAAACCAGCCAATTTCCCCCCTTATTAACCTCAGTGACCTTGACCTTTGACCTGACCTATTTTTTGCATATTAATGTTCCTCTTGACAAGACCTATACATGCTATACACCTGCCAAGTATGAAAAGTTCAAAAGTTATAGCCCAATGTTAAAGTTTCGGACGCACAGACAGACAGGACAAAAACAATTTTTTGGCAAAAATATAAATTGTTGAACTTAGACATTTTGGTCATTTTCAATAGTAAATAGTAGGGTAATAGTTTTTCCTCGCAACTCCATCTACAGTTTTGATGCTATGCAGTTTTTTATTTTGCTGATTATTTGTTCTTATTTTGAAAATGGGCATGTGCAGGTTTCAACAACATGCATCAATATATATGGCAATGGAACAGACAGTGTCAACATGGTAGCTCGATTACCAAAGGAGAAAGTTAAAAAAAATTGTATTTGTTACAAACAGATAAGGGAAAGCGCAAAATATCTTTGCAAAATCTGCAGTCACTTTTAGGTCTCCTTAATTTTGCTTGTAGTGTGATAGTACCTGGTAGAGCATTCCTCAGAAGGTTGTTTGATTTAACAGTTTGGCATACCTCTCCTCATTTCAGGATTACTTTAAACTCTGAAGCCAGGCTAGATTTAAAAATATGGCACACCTTCATCACACAGTATGATGGGAAATCTTGTTTTCTCTTCAAAGATTGGGTTTCATCTGATGTCATAAAATTATTTTCTGACGCAGCTGGGGTACATGGGGGTTATGCTGCAGTTTTTGGTGATAAATGGGGGAGTGGACTTAGGAATTTTTGGACCTGCATATTAAAGTTAAGGAACTATTAGCTAACCACAAAATTTTATTCTTAACTGACAATGCAGCTGTTGCTGACATCATTAATAAAACATCTTCTAAAGACAAAGTAAGTATGAAACTTGTTCGCAGATTGGTCTTAGCTTCACTGAAATATAATATTCATTTTAGGTCAAAACACATAGCAGGTCGAACAAATGTAGTATGTGACCTGTTATCTCGTTTTTCTTTTCAGGAAGCCAACCAAATTGCCCCTTGGTTGAACCCAACACCAGTAGAGGTACCATCTCCCCTTTTGACTCTATAACCCATCAGCTAATTAATGCATCACTTTCCTCTGCCACAGCTTCATCTTATGGTAGAATGTTAAATGTATACAAACAATTTTGACAACAATATTTTCCAAATGTTCAAGTATTTCAATCTACCCATGCATTAATCACAAGTTTTGTTTCATATTTGTTTGCAAAAAAAAACTGCCAGCCATCAACAATTGCATCCAATGTTTCAGCAATAAGCTTTTTTCACAAGTTAAATTTACTACCTGATGTCACAAATTCATTTTTAACAAGTAATAACTGTGTTCGCAAGCGAAACACAAAAGTCTCCCAAACGAACTCCCATATCGGATACCAAGGCATTACGAGACTCCCTTTTGAAAAAGATTTGGGTAGGGGTTTCCCCTCATAACCTATGTAAACAAAATAATTTCTGGTTTTGCTTCTTTGACAGCCNTAAGGGCTATGATGACTCTGGCTTATTTTTGTTTTTTAAGAGTTGGTGAAATTGCAGTGAAAAGTGAAAAAGATATATGCAGAGTTTTGCAAAAAGACAGTGTTAAATTTGATACTGTTGATGAGGATAGGGTCAGTATGATGGTTACAGTGAAATATTATAAGCACAGTGATTTACAACCTAAAACTCTATTCATAACGAGAGCTAAAATCAATTTCTTATGTCCAGTAATAGCTATGCAGGATTTCTTCCGTTTTGCCAGGCATACACAAGGACCTTTATTTCAATTTCCATGTGGTACACCAGTTTCTTCAAGTTTTTTTCAATAATTCATTAAAATCATTACTGGAGGTCAAATATTTACATACTGCTTTTTACAAAGGTCATAGTTTTAGAATTGGAGCAGCAACATCGGCAGCTGCTAGAGGTGTACCACTTTCAGTAATTCAACACATGGGTAGATGGAAATCTAACGCATTTCATTTCATCATTATATACGATTACAATTTTTTTAAGATAGTGGTCAACGTGGTTTGCCCTGTCATTGTTTTTTAATGTTTACATGTATCATGCTTTTTTGTTCATTTTTTGGAGGGCTCTATTTATAAGTGTTTTGAGGTCAACATGGCTTGCTCAAACTGTTGGTATATTTGTTCATTCATCTTTGCATGTATTTATGATTTATTGTTATGGGGCCAACATGGATTGACCATGACAAGTTTTAAGCTATTATTTTTGTTATTTGTTCATGCTTTTCAAATTTTTTATAGAGGGCTACAGGGCTTGCTCTACATTTTGTTTTACTGCCCCCCCCCCAAGCTGCCCTCGGGTGGGTGATACCCTTTGGGGGTTTGTGGCACTTTTTAAGCCCCACCTTTGCAATTTGATGTCATTTATTCTATTGAGTTATGTAATATTATGTAATAGTTTTGAATTCACAAATTAAGGTTTTGGAATAAATGACTTTTATCACAATATTGGGGCTATATAAAATGCAAACAGAGCTTGGACCTTTTGGAAGCATACAGCTAGTCACAAAATTAAAATGGTATGTCGTCTGTCGTTGTTCCAAATATATAGATGTGGGTACATGTAAATGAGACACCAATTCAGTGGAATATTGAGATTGGGGATCTTTTGTAAGTGCTTCAGGTTATAGAGTATATGAGGTCTTGGTTTTTGTTCTGAGTCTATGCTTCGTTGAGAGGGAATCTTGGCTGTCAAAAATATATTTTATTGTAGATAAAAACGTTTTTGTCTGCAAATTCCCGAGTTTCAGATATCACTTATGCAATCACTGTTCACCCATGTATTCCTCTTAAGGGAATGCATGATCAGCATCATGCATTCTCCTGATTGGTCATCTTAGAAGATTATGTTGGGGTAATCAGATTACGGCAAATTTTCGGGGATGCGGTCAGTTCACGTTTTGTTCCCAGATTGAGAAAAAGTAGCAATATAAATTCGAAGATTTCAAATCCCACCCACTGACCACCCAATTAACTAAATTAACATGTATTTTGTTTTCATCAAAAAAGGTTTTGTTTTTGTAAATTTGTATATATTGTAGTTTTAAATTTTTATGTGATTGTTATCATGTTTATTGTTATAAAGTGTGCAAAACAAATTCTCAATAAGTGATTCAACATACAGACTTTCAATGGAAGAACATTCTTACATAATGTTATGAACATTCTTTACATATATCTATTCATTTAGCATCATAGTTTTCATTAATGTTTGTAGGTGTGGCATTTTTTAAGCCCCACCTTTTTAGTTTGATGTCATTTATTCTATTGAGTTATGTAATATCATGTAATAGTATGTAATCATTTTGAATTCTCAAATTAAGGTTTTGGGTTAAATGACTTTTATCACAATATTGGTTCTATATAAAATGCAAACAGAGCTCGGACTGCTTGGAAGCATACAGCTAGTCACAAAATTAAAATGGTATGCCATCTGTCGTTGTTGTTGCAAATATATAGATGTGGGTAAATGTAAGTGAGACACCAATTCAGTGGAATATTGAGATTGGGGATTTTTGGTAAGTGCTTCAGGTTATTATAGAGTATGTGAGGTCTTGGTTTTTGTTCTGAGTCTATGCTTCATTGAGAGGGAATCTTGGCTGTCAAAAATACATTTTTGAACTTAGTCATTTTAGAGGATTTTATATTAGAGGGTACATAGTTTGTCTGCGCAGCTCCCACATTTTTGATTCCAGGAAGTCTTTATTTTGCAGATCAATTGTAACTTTTTTATACTGAAGATCTGCAATTTAAAAGGATTTTGATTTGGTGCATTTTTCCAAAAAATATATGTTGTTAAACTTAGTAATTTTTGGGGTGAATTAGTAGTACACGGTATGTTGATTATCCGCACAACTCCAACTACAGTTTGAATGCTTTGATTTTGCAGCTCATTTGTACCTATATTGAAGATGTGCATGTGATAAGGATTGTGATTTTGGTCATTTTTTTCAAAAATATACAATGTTCAACATATTGATTTCTTTGTAATACTATAAGGGTACAAAGGTTGTCTGTGCAACTCCTATAGTAACATGTGTTAAGCGTGGCATCATATGTATCTTACAGACACAGATATCATTACTAATAAATCCCAGTTCGATTCAACCTTGCGCGGGAGCATTTCATCCTCTAGAAAACATGAATTCCAGAAGGAGTAATGCAAAAAGAGTTTGAACTTCTTTTCTACAAGTGCGTATCATTACGACAAACAACTAAATACCGACGTTCCTGTGAATTTTGATTCTGCATATGCGCATTTCGACAACTTATGTCTCTTCAATGCAGATAAAAATCGAAACGTTTGGAAGACCATAAAGTCAGAGATGTTTAAAAACTGATAGAAAACAAACTACAAATATGATCTAAATAGATAGCCAAAATAGGCTAAGGACAGAGCTTTGCATGAGGGAGATACTCCTTAGTTACAACAAAATTTACAAAAATAAGATATTGTACGGTTCCAAATTGAATCGGCTTTCGGGTCAGCACCGAGTACTGACTACTGGGCTGGTGAATACCCTCGACAAAATGCTTTAATTATAGAGTTATTTCGATGAAATTTATCTTGAAACCTCGGCAATTCAATTGGGTTATATTGATTATTGTAATCGTATTGGTAAAATATTTCCATTTCGGTAAAAAAAGGGAGGGATAACGAGACGGATAAACCACTTAAAGACGAAGACCTCTGTGTGGTGGTTCATTTTCGATGTTGTTTTCTTGTTCTGTTGTATTCATGTGGTCTTCTAATGTTCCCAAAATGTCAGTATTCCACCACGATTTGGGGCGTGGACCGGGCTTTTTTTTCTAGATGAACCAGTGTCTTCGTGTGAAGACAGGCTTTCAAATCTGTTAGAATTACTAATTGCCGAACTGGACTTTTCGAGTTTACTCTATGTCTATTTTGCACTTCTTTATGTTTTTTTTTATTTTCTGCAGATTTCTTTTTGTTTGCTCTAGCAATTTTAGAGACAGTCTTAATATTTGTGTTTTTTGAAGGCGTTAGATCTTTGGAGGGATATTTTGACACAGATTGTATTGATTGTGTTAGTTTTGTTGAATTTGGTCCTTGTTTAAATTTTGTTTCGGTACAGTTTCTAAATTCGAGTGCAATGTGGCCAAGTATAAAATGTTTCGGTTTCCGCGCGAGACGAACAGTTAGGCTTTTACTTTTTTCTGCATGTGGATGTTGCGGTTGAAAATGTATTTGACAAGGAAATTTGTTGACGTTCACCTCATTTCTTTTAAAATCTCCTTTTGCTTGTTATAAAGAGGACAATCTTCTTAGGAGGTCATATGCGCACCGCCGTAAAGCTTCATATATCTGTGCATTATTACATTCGGTGCCCTGGTTTTCCTCGTCTCCACATCTTAAGCATTTCAATTTGCATATACATTGTTTGGAACCATGACCATAGTTTTGACAGGAACTGGTAGGAATTTGTCCACTTTTATACAGAAAGGTCCTGTTTTCAAAGATGCTGGAGGAACTAATAAATTGAATATTATAAGAAATATGTGAGTTTGACTGGTTTGCCGAATTTCTTCGAAATGAGTTGCTTAACCTTTGTGACGCCTTGTATTGATAGTTCGTCACAAAGAGGTATGGCCATTTTCCCGTGAATTCTTTTCCTTCAGTATACTAATCTTCTCAACAACTGTTTGAAAAGTTCATCTGTTGCATACGCTATCAGAACAAAATAAATTTCAGATGCATTTCCATACATTTAGATAAGAGATTCATCCAATGAGCTTGTCTCTTCAATTCAATTTTGACAGATTTTGATTGATCGATTGATATTTTACGCCAACTTCAGCAATATTTCAGCTATAACTGTTAAGTATATTAACAATACTTAGAATAAGTATATAAAAATATCTATAGAAAACCATATAGCTTTATACAAGTAAAACAAATGTGTAAAATGTTAAAAACATAATGGAAGAAATTATCGTCTAACTAACAATATTAGAAATTACTAACTAGTTTAAATTGATCTTTTTAAACCTTACTAAATATACTGATTGTTTTTAAAAATTGAACAATGTTGTCGCCAGCGACATTTGTAAATTGTTCTTAAAGACAATCAGCAAAATAACAAGATGTTTGTGACACACTACATATGCCCCCAGATTCTACAGTAAAATATATGGAAATATTAATTTAACCCCTTTTTCACCCTGACCTTTGCATAATTATGTTTCTCTTGACAAGACCTATACACTTTCCAAGTATTAAAAGTCTATCTTACATAGTTCAAAAGTGTTTATTACCATAAAAACACACAATTTAACCCCTTTATTCGGAAACAGATGAAGCCCTTTTGGGCCTCTTGTTTATGGAAATTGTTTTAATTGTTAAAAATATCTGTTTAACATGCTTAAACATGCTATAAAGAAACTTACAGAAAAATACTGCATCAAGATCGACAAGAAATTGAAAAAATCATTTTTTCCATTTGTCCCCCTTTGGGCCTCTTGTTTCTCAAAAACGGTAAATGGTATCACAAATTTGTTGACTTACACCAGTTGTGCAATTTTATTAGCAATAACATAAAACAAACCCCGTCTCAATACGATAAATAATAAGGATTCTACAGTCAAATATGTGAAAACAGCCAAATTCACCCCTTCTTCACCTCTGTGACCTTGACCTGACCTAATTGTTTTTGCATATTTATGTTCCTCTTGACTAGACCTATACACATGCCAAATATCAAAAGTCTACCTTATATAGTTCAAAAGTTTTAGCCAAGGCTAAAGTTTCGGACGCACAGACAAACAGACAGGACAAAAACAATATGCCCCCCGATCCCCGATCTGGGCGCATGAAAATCACGCCTGCTATCAGCAAGATCTACACATTCAATTAAAACATTTTTTATTGTATAAGGACAATTGCATGTAATATATTCAGGTCGATCATCACTGTTTAATATAAAACTACAATGTATGTGTTGTTCTAATGTGTCCTATCCGACATCGGGTCAACACTTCCTGTTACCCACGGTTTTTACCGTAGGAACAAACTTGTTTACCGACGTCTGACTGTATTCCATGCAGTTTATTATTTATTTGCAGATCCCATTTGGCCTGCCATATCTTTAAAATGTGTTTAACGATTAAGGGCTTCATGTAAGTGTACGGTACTGGACAATCCGCCATCTCGTCATCTAGAGCATCTTTGGCTTCCTCGTCAGCAACTGTGTTTCCATAGATCCCCACATGACTAGGGATCCAAACATAAATGCATTCTTTGCCTAATGCTACAAGTGACTTGTAGAATTCAGCTATTTTCAAAATAATTGGGTGTTTTGTTTTTCGACTTTCAATTGCCAATATGCATGAAAGTGAATCGGAACAGATCATGAACTTATTTGTTTGCGATAAAGCTACAAATTTAAGTGCTGAGTAAATAGCGTTAGCTTCAGCAGTAAATATAGAACTAGAGGATGGTAGTCGGATAGTTGATGTACGATCTCCAAAAACGGCTGCTGAAGCCATACTGTCTCCATTCTTAGAGCCATCTGTGTAAATTTGCAAGTATTCAGGATGTTCAGATTTAATTCTTGCAAAGTCCTGTTGGATAACGAGAGGATTGGTATCAAACTTTTTATGTTTGCGTTGTTCAAAATTAAATGTTGGTTTTGGTTTTTTTGGGAGTTTCTTTAGGGGCTATTTCATCCAAATTTATATGAGCAGATTCAAGGTGTGGTTTGATACGAAGACCAAAAGGTTTTATAACGTTATTCATAGATTTTGACATTTTTTGTAGGTTTTGTTAAATTTTTGTAAAGGACTTCAAGAACAAAAATAACCTAACTGCTATTTGGAAGGGCAAGTGTTTATACACACACACAAAAAAAAATTGTTCTCGGAGTTTGAGTAGTATCATCTTCTCAAACACTGTAAAATAGCTTAAATTGACACAAAATGCTATTTTCAGCATGTTTGTCTACTAGTTAGTGTGATGTATATTTATTTCATTTCTAAGAAGTACACTTACCAGAGACCCCTATATACGATTTTCGACAACATTGGAGCATTTTCTGAAAATTACCCGACATAGGAAAACAATTTACGCCAAAATGGCCAAACTTCTTTCCTCTTCACGGAGTTTGGAGTGATACGTACTTCTATCTCGTAAGATACCTCTACTACTGTTGAACGTTTTATGTGGAGTGTCCGAAACTTTAAAGTCGAAGTTGCCACTTTAATGCTTTGTTGCTCCCCTTAGGGTCGTTGTCTCTCTGACACATTCCCCGTTTCCCTTCTTTTTCTTATTTGTAATGGGTTCAATTAATAGATCACTTGATCGCATTCTGGAAAATTTTTCACCGTTCAAGCACTGCTTTGGGTTGTCTTTTGAATAAAGGATTAATTTTAGAGTCAGGCTTTTAAGGCGATCCTGCTAACACAATAAGTTTAGTACAATTAATATTTTCCTCTTTGGAAACAAAATCATCAGACATTTTTTTTTTTAAGTGGAGCATGTTAATTTGATGTTTGTTGTGCCATGGAAGAAGGTGGAGTGTTTTACCATCCTTGTCACCAACCAACCACGGAGTGCCAATAGGGGTAACGCTTTATTCAAGGTTCTCTCCACTGTAAAACACCAGTCGCTCAAAGTATGGTATACTCAAATGGGAGGTAACCGTCAGGCACTGAATGAAAGCATAACACTTGATTGACCCATCTTCTCAAAAGCATCCTCCATTTGTTAACCGTTAAATAAGGATAGACATTCAAAGGACACTAGTTTGTAAATTTCATTTTTGGATTATATTCTGAGGGCTTGACATGACCAGCATTAGGTTGATCCGACCTCCCGTTTAGATAACATATCCAAAGCAGGGTATAAACCCTGTAATCTTAGCCCCACCGTTATGTATGGCCGCAGCGGGAATCTGAATACAGTTTCGCACCCACCAGGATCTCTTCAACCATTAACGTGTTGCCTCTTTCAGGAAGACTCAAAGTGCATAGAATGCTGCAGGCCTATTCTTCATCCGGGACCATGCAAGTTGGTATCGGCATAAAGGACCAGTTCCTGATAAAATCAGTACATATTCAATCTCCCGTGAAATATTTTTATTACGAAAAAAAAGGAAATGTTTTAAGTACTCCAAGATATTCCGCCAATTGCACAAGAATCAGCGTTACAACCCTCATATAATTGACAGCATGTTTTTCTAGACAGAGTCAATCAATTTGACTTATATGATGAATATACAATTGCGAAGCGGCACTGACTAAATTTGTTTGCTGACACGCAAGAGCCGCCAACAAAGAGATCGTTTAGCATAACAGCAACTTTAGAAGTTTTAACAGCACTTCGGTAATTTGGATCTGGTTCAATTTGGCTAGAAACTGGTGATATCTCCTGATTTAGCCAATCATCCGTGTTAGGAATTGCAGTCAAAAGTATCAGGTGCGCCTAAATCAAGATTAAGAGACTTGATAAATTTCTTAAAAAGAACAAATGGTTGTAAAACGTAGGTTTGACGCTAAATTAAATAAACCCGAAACATATGGTTATGTCAAATTGATCATAATAACAATAATCGCTGTGTAGTTGCCTGGAACCACGCTAGATTTGGAGTAACACTGCTCCTAGACTTGGTTTAAAAATACCAAGACAAAGTTATTTACCTAGGTTATCTTTGAATAATTGAATAAGAATCCAGAGAATCTAGATTGCAGAAGAGGAAATTAGGGATGCAGCGTATATGGTGATATATGGTTCAACTTGGTCGCTGGGGTGGTAAGATAGTACTTTTTTCTCATTCATTAACAGGTCTAGAAACTGTTGTATCCAGATGAGAAGACTAAAGATGAGTTTTGAGTTGTTATCAGTGTATTGGAGTGCAGGGCTGCCCGAGGAGGAAGTGCCCCAATACCAGAGGAATCATATACAGATTGTCACACAGATGACCCCGTGAACTTACTCAGAAACAAGGAGGTATTTAGAGGTATATTACATTGGTAGGTATGAAAAAAGATTACAGTATATGCAATTATTATTCCTCCTTTTTAGACTAGGAAAATGGCACAAATTACGCAATAAAGTGAGGAAGAATTAAAGGCAAGAAAGTTTAAGAAAACATAGTAGATGAAGCATGTTGGATGTTGGGATCGACATAACAGAAGGAACACGTAGTGGACAGGATTGGAATCTGAAGTAAAGGAAGGTAAGGTATGTATTCACCCAGAACTGAAAACATGATGGAATTCTTAGCTAATTGTCTTTCTCCCCTTAGGTAGGGCAGCAGCTGGACTGTCATAAGTTCCAAGAAAAAAAGAAAGACTAGTATTGATGTTTACGACAATTTCATCTATATCGTGGAGAGAAGTGTTCAGTATATTGCACATTCGTAAAAAATGATTGATTAGTTGTAGTTTAACTCCAGGGAGCAATATTTCCGCTATATCAGAACAAACGTACGTAAAAGAAGAAAAATAAAGGTGGACAGGACAACCGCGTCAACGAGTTTTGATTGCCACCGGAAAAAACAAAGAAATGTGCAGGACATTTAGAATTCTATACGAAACCCAGTGCGTCCGCTCTCCTTCGAAAAATAAAGAAAGAGCCTTCATAATGCATGGAGTGCGGCGTTTCTCCACACAGTTTGGTTACAATAATTTGCGTTCAGGCTTTCTGTATCATGACTCGACTACTCTGCATAGACAGGGAATTCCCCTATCCACAAACTTGGGACTCGTCCGGCACTTCTGTAGCCGGAGACCCTAAACACCGATTCAGGTGCAAGGGATAAAGAAAGAAAAGACCCGTGTCTAGCACAACAGGGAGATGCCAAACCACATGGATGAGAAGAGCAGACAATTGAAAGCAGTTAGACAAACTACTGAAGGATCAGTACAAAGACCAGGCAGCAAACTCCGGATCAGAGAACAGATCATAACTTAAAAATAGATTATTGAATATTATTCACTGACATATACCGGTAGATAAGGCATATCGAAGAAACAAACCCTAAAACTGAATTCAAAAACTTTCATGCACAAGCGTATTTTCCTACAACACAGTAATATTTAAATGTAACTTCAGCTTAAACGCTTGTCTGCACCACAGGATCTCACGATTATCATAATGAACCTTCAAAACAAATAAACCCTGTTGCTTGCAGACAAAAATGAGTAATGTAAATTGTGTGTATTTAATGAAAGTATAACGCCATAGTACGCTAGCAAAAATAACGACAAAAAATTAATAGAAGAATAGTTTATTAGAAAATGGCCTAAATCAAAATCTTGAATGTAATGTTTGGAATATAACTCTAATTAGGAAGTCGTCCATTTTTATTAGAGTTTATAAACTCAGATATATCAGCTGCATCATGGCATGGTCGTATGTAAATCGTACGTACGTACACATGGCTGGCCGAAACGGGGCAAGTGTTGACTCGCTTCGATCTGAATTTTAGTTACTAAAGGAGTTGTCACAATATTTTGGGACACAGGTCAAGTTCAAGCATTGTTATCTCAAAACCTACACTCTACACTCTCATATTATGGGAAAACTTCTTGGTTTTTGACTTCGAAGGTTAACGCTCCATTCACAACATAGGCCATTCGGAAGTAGTTCCGGAAGTTCGAAGTTTATAAAAGGGAAACAGAGAGTCGCTAAAACTTTTACAAATGGGCGTCTTGTCAATAAAAGTTGTATAAAATATATTTGTCTATTGTTATATGGTTATTGATTAGAACAATGCTTTGTTGTTCTAATGTAACTTTAAAAGGATGCTATTAATTATTATTTGAAACCCTTGATTTTCGCGCTGCTGAGGCAGTTGCCCTTGAGAAATTTTCACAATTATTATACCTACGGCCACAGGAGTATAAAAAGCGGTCAAATATGAATTTCTGCGCTTTGGTGATTCAAAAGTCATTTGAGAAGGTTGCTTAGAGGAGATTCTCTTCTGTGGAAAGCGCCCAAGGTACAGGGAACTTCATATTTTATTACTTTTAAAAGTAACCAAGTTACTTACCGGTAGGTACAGTTTTAGTGACTGAATTTCCTAACGTATTTATCATGCACTGTTGTCATGAAATAGAGTAAATTTTAAAACCCAAAAGCTAACAAAAATTACTGGAAAATAGTTAGTTATGATTTTGTGTATTTTATTTGACATTTTGTGATATTTTCTGCTATATCTTTTACCCGTAGAAATAGATACAAAGGAGAGTGTTTTGTACTAAATTGTTAACGATATTTTCAGCTATATCATAAGACATACTTTTGTTTTTTGTCAAACTGAATGTTTTGTTTGATTTATTCATGATATTGATTGACATATTGTCTTGCACCCTTTGAAAACTGAACCTGTTAAGGCTTGCTTAGCTCATACTGAAGATAGAAGTTAGTCTTGAACATCCAAGATCACTGAAGGCAGTCCCAAACAGATATATTTATTCCTATGTTATGTTTTAATTTCGTAATTTAGATAATAAACATATAGCTATAGATTTACGATTCCCTTGTATTTATATTGCAAAAATGATATCTCTCTCATCACTTGGTGTCTCTCTGGTCTGTAACGTATACCCGTATACCCTATTTTGTTATGTCCACGCTACCCAAGCCCGTGACAATATTTAGCATGATAACGTTTGTTACTTATCATAATTTCATAGTTCATTTTTTTGTAAGAAAGGTCATTGAGGCAGTAATTAAATATTATAAAACGTACAGCAACCAGTAATGATGTAAACTGTAGTGTAAAAAAACATAATATGATGAACCCCAATCCCCCCCCCCAAAAGATGAAAATATAAAACTTTACAAATCTATCGTTGTGCATTATATGGGCAGTTAAAAAATCTTAACCCTATTTATGCATGAAATAATTGAATGATTAAATAAATATATTTAAAACTACATGCACCATGACAATACCTACAAACCACACATATGTTTACCGAAAGCTTCTAACAAACAGACTCAGAACAAGTATCCAATATGTCCAGAGATATTCAAATGGCAGAAACACAAATGGTCGCCATCGATTCGATTTGCAAAAGGAGCAAAGGACTAATCACCCGACACGAAAATTTCAAAGCACTTCCGTTCAGATCATGCTCTAAAGGTGTAAAAAGCAGAATAAAACTAAAAAACATAATATTGATTTATTGAACTTTGAATTTTTTCCACCAGAACGAAATTTGTTAGATAAAATTTCATAAGCGTGCTTTATGGTACTTGATAGTGCCAGGAGAACAGAAGAATCTACATGGGCTTCTCCTATTTGAAAACAAGTTCTAAAATTGAAGAGGATGATATATTATTGATAATGCCATCAAACTTATATCTTATGAGGTATATTTCGATCAGTACAGATTTCTTTATTTCATGGAGATTTAAATAAAAGGATGATTTCGACAGACATGCCATTATGAATGGTGATTTTTATTAATTTTAAAATTAAATGATAATGTTGATATAGAAATTGTCCAGTCTTATAATACTTACAATATCAGCAAGCAATATTTGGTTTGCATACTGCTTTCTGCCAAAACAATGCCAAAAGTGATCATACATTAATTTTATCAAATGATCTCCCTTAAACTTGAGACTACTGACGGTTTCATCTCGATAGTCTTTCATGGCAATTTATTGATGGCATTCAATGAATATCATACCATTCATCAAATCTGTTTACTGTCAACTTTACGCACTTTATTGCTTTTATTTGCGGAACCACACAGAGTGACCATATACCCCATATACCACGTAATGAAAATTTTCATAGTTCTGTATGTCTTGTCAACTTATTGTTGTTTGCTATAGGTGGTTGAAAACTGATAATCAAGCATTGAAACCGTTTCAAATATTGAAACTGATATGTCCAAGAACTGCCACTTGATGCATCTTTTAAATGTGCTGGGCATTCATCATATTTGTTATCCAATGAATTATTATCTTTTGTGATTGAAAATAAACGCAGTATTTTGCATTTATTAACCAATAAATGATTCCGGGTGCGTGTGACCTACATGATACATTCAGGATATAGGAATCAAATGATGCTTTATCAATTTCTTAGGTACGATGTGAGATTTGGTTACACAACTTTTGTGAGGGTGTTTTAAACACGATTGTGTGAGGCAATGTTTTGGGACAGGGTTGTTTTAGTACAAAAGCTATAAGAAAAAAACTTTTTGTTAACACATCTAGTAACTAATTATTCCATTTCTTTACATAGTTTTTATACAAACTAGATATCAGTGAGATGGTATCCATCTCTGTGGGCCCCGCTGCAAGAATGTGACCTAGAGGTCAAAGCTCAAAGTCAAGGGTCACCAACCATGGTACAAACACATCACCTTGAGGTGATCTATCCATATGCCAAATATCAAAAACCTATCTCAAACGAGAATAAAGACAGCCCAGACATGTTTTGGTCATCAAGAAAGCATGAATGTGACCCTGAGGTCAAAGGTTACCAACCAAGGTATGCGAGAATGTGACCCTGAGGTCAAAGGTCAAGGGTCACCAACCAAGTTACGCGACACGACGTCTTGAGGTTTTCTATCCACATGCCAAATATCAAAAGCCTATCTCAAAAGAGAAAAACGTTATAGCCCGGACACGACTTTGTCATTGAAAAAGCATGAATGTGACCCTGATGTCAAAGGTCAAGGGCCACCAACCAAGGTACGTGACACGTCGTCTTGAGGTGATCTATCCACATGCCAAATATAAAAAGCCTATCTCAAAAGAGAAAAAAAGTTATAGCCCGGACACGACTTTGTCATTGAAAAAGCATGAATATGAATCTGAGGTCAAAGGTCAAGGGTCACCAACCAAGGTACGCGACACGTCGTCTTGAGGTGATTTATCTACATGCCAAATATCAAAAGCCTATCTAAAAAGGGAAAAAAGTTATAGCTCGGACACGATTGTTTCGGACGGACGGACTGATTACTATAGGGCGTCCGCCACTTTATGTGGCGGGGTCCTAATTATTCTAGTATGTTGTGGTGTTAAAATTAAGTTTTGTATTGCTGTTGTATAGATGTATCGAGATATATCTTTTGTTAACATATAATTGTTAAACCTCTCCTTTTTATGCATCAAAATGTTGATTTGATATATAGCATTAATTTATGAAAAAGAAGAGTTTTAAAGATGGTTCTTGAAAAATAATTTTGTGCAGAGTTACTGGACTTGGTCCAATTAAATTTGTAATAGATATCAGTTTCGACTTTCTTCTTGGTAAGGGTAAATTTGTTTATGTCGATACATGTATGAATTACACTTCAAATTTGATTCAACAGTGGCAATCCTTAAATTTCTGTTCGTGACCTTCAAATAATAGGGATGTGATAATCACAGATCAGTTAATGAGTGACATTACAAAGAAAAAAAAAGGGCACCAAATGGCAAAAATAATGTAAACTAGAAGTGTGTTTTAGATACAAAAACGAATGTCTCTCCTGTACATATCATCCCGGAGAAGACTTGTACCTTTTTAATATTTGTTGCCACTGCATTTGAATATTACTAAATTTGGTTGAAATCTATGAATCCGATAAAAGGCGAAGGGGAAATGACATCCACAAACTTAATTTTGCAAAATTCTTAGTCAAAGAGGGTCATAACTCCAACATAAACTACCCTGACATGACGATATGCACAACTAGGCACGATGGTGAACAATCCTGTGAAGTTTGGTTAAAATCCAATGAAAGATGTAGGAGAATTGGCGTCCACAAAATTCTAAGTCAAAAAGGGGCATAACTCCAACCAAAATTAGCGAATCAATGCGGCAAGGCGATAGACTGACAGACTGAAGACAGACGGAAAAGACAAAAAAATATAGGTCACCCCCTTGTGAGGGGGAGACATAATTGAGAACTCAGTTCAATGCGAAATTAGGCCGTGCGCGGTCCCGGCTTATTAACAGGCCCGCAGAATCCTCTGAGTTTGGAGTATGGGTCTTCCTAACAGAGGCGACACGTTTGCCGTGTGTCGAGACCCGTGTCGATGGCTGACGAGATCCTGGCTGGTGCGAACCTGTATTTAGACTCCCGATGAGGCCATAAGATATCCGTTGGGCTGAGAATATAGGGTCAATACCCTGCTTTGGCTCTGATATCATCTAAACGAGAGGTCTGACGGGCCCTATCCGATCAATCGGCTGGTCATGCCAAGCCCTTCAAGATATCCCTCCAATGTGAGTTTGTACTAACTAGTGTATTATTGTTGTCTTAGTCTCATTTAAATCTTTTCCAATGCAGGATATCTTGGAGAAGGCGATGGCTCATAGGTCAATCAAGTGGTACGCTGTCTATCGGTGCCTGATGGTTACGCTTTGCTTGAGTATACCATCTTAGGAACACCTGGTGCTTTCATGTGGAGATCCCTGGAATCAAAGCATCGCCAAAAGTTGGCGCTCCTTGGTGGGTGGGTGACTCGGATGGTGAAACTCTTTACTTTTTCATGGCACAACAACATCCAAACCAACCAGCTCCAAAAA
>MJUU01054983.1:45029-70624 GCA_002080025.1 Modiolus philippinarum | reverse complement strand
GATGTATTTGTTTCCGTAATACCAGCCATTCCGTCATTGTCGACAAAGAACTTAACATGTTCTTTTCGTGATTGTTCAATTGGTTAGTCATGTTTTCTTTCAATGTTGATAACCAGCCAATTAAAAACAAATTAAAGAACAGAGTATACGTGTATGATTAAAAATAACGGTATCAAATTCCTTACCGAGTGAAAAAAGTGTTTTATCAATTACTATTAGCTAATAAATTGGTTGAAATGGCCAATCGATTCAATTTTATTCAAATTAAAAAGCCGCATTTTTATTCGTTACACAAGTTTTTAAATAGACCTTTTCACAATAACTGTGGACCAGCTTTTGGGCATGAGTAACGTAAATATCAGTTATGTGGGATTGGGAAAGAACAAAAGAATTTGCCGTCCGGAAGTTTTTACTGAGTGTGTCATGGAGTACCCCGCAGTTGTCGTGAAAGGTCTATTATGAATTTAAAATAATGTGGCTGTAACGATTGATGCACTCGTTTGCCTCTTTTGAAGAGTTAACGATCAAATAATCTTTAACAAGTCGAAATGGGCGGTCACGAAATAAGAAAACTTGCCATTAATGAATAAATTTCGGATTTAGATAAAAAAAAAGAAAAAGAAATGTTCACCTTAAGGATGTTTTCTCCCGAGTCTTCAGTCTCGTTTAAATCTCGTTTATGAATAATTCTTAAACCATGCTAAATGATTGATTTGTTTTTTTTTTTAATTAATATTATTCAATGATCCTCCAAAATTGTGTCAAAAAGTAATGTACCTTCGACCAGTTGTGTTCGAGAAATGATAAATTTTAATTTTTGTCCAAATTTGACAATAATTGGTCTCGGTCAGAATTTAGTCTATTTTGGGGTAGGGGTAACACAAATCATTTTTTTTTCAAGAAAAGTATGCGTCTTATTCATATGATTTCTTTTCTTAGTCCTAACACATATATTGTCCAACTATTTAAACAAAAATTGTTAGTTTAGTTGACGGCAAATTTTATCTTGATTTACTTTATCATGTCTTCAATTTGATAAAAAAAAAAACAAAAGGCCAAAAGTGATGTAATTTGCACAAAATCACCAAAAATAGGGTTTTTAAAATGACGATAGCACAAAAAAAATGCACATGGACATTTGTTTTCCCTTTTAAGGCGATTTTTTTATGGTTTTCGTATTTTAAAAATAAAGGTTTCGGGAAAAACTTAATGCAGGAAAATTTTGACCCCTCAGGAGAATACATCCTTAAATTAAGAAATAGATTATTGCAAGCGGGCTCTATGCGAATTAGAACATGGGCAGACCTTATATTTGTCAATATTTTATACCGAGCGATAGCGAAGTATATCAAAGTACTGAAGTACTGTTTAGTCGGATTTACGCTTTAATTTGGTAAAAGATAATCGTGAAATTGTTTATTGTGCAACAAAATACTATATATATGGGAAATGTTGAAGGTATAGAAGATGAGGAACAATAAATGCGTTGTTCCATTTGGTTAATATTACCATGTATCCGTAGGAATTTTGTGTCATGTACATTTACTCGTTGACAATATCTCTTGTTTTTGCATTTATGACAGAGTTTGTCTATCTTGAAGTGTGGGGTTCTTATGAACATCTCCATTGATTGAGGTGCATGCTCTCTACTTTTCTTCAGTTAAAATTTTCAAAATTTTACATTTTGGCGATCACATTTTCTTTAAAAATCATACTATTTTTTACCATTTGTTGTTATTATGCCCACATCTCCCAAATTTATTTCCCAAGTTATCTTGCAACCAACTCGATGAATATCCTGTAGTCGTTTGTATTTCGAATTGCCTTTTGGTCCTTCTGTCGAGCAATGGATGACAGTGTTTATTAGGGTTCTTTGTCCGATATGTTTATGTCTGTTGACGATCCCGCGTCCATTGACGTAGACAACCATGGACGTAGCGTTGTTCGACATCCACCAAGTGAATTCTGCTCAAACCGATGAAACTAGTGCAGGTGTATTTGCTCATTGTTGAAAGCCTCATACATTTTGTATGTTTTTGCGTCAAGTAAATAGGTATAACAAACGCATATCTTTTGGTAGTGGTTTAGTTACTACGCTAGTTGATTGCAAGGCTATATTCGTTGAAAGCTGTCAAATGTTAAGTGTCCTTTAAACTGGTTGATTATAGCACATGGACAGATGTTATTGATAATACGGGGAATATAAAAGGTTTCTTAATTAAACTGCAAAATGTTAGTTCCAAAGAACTGACGTATGTTCTGTTTTAGCTGATACAAGTAAGCGATGACAATGTGATATATGAAATACTTATTTGAACATTTGAATACAATTAATACCTAAGTTGCATTAAAAAACAGTGAATTTCGTTATGCTGTATACGTGTTTCATATGATGCCTTTATGGTCTCAGACTAGACTATACAATGTAAAAGAGAAATTCTGTAATACATTGGTTTAGACAGCATACTTGGACATATTTAGTTGACAAATTTTTATCTAGCGATTCCATAAAAATGTGTTGCTATGTTATCATTGAAAATGGATTTAAAAAAGAAGTACGTAACATGTAAATGCGGTATCTGGACCATATTAGGATTCCAAAGTAATAAGGGAACATCTTGCATAACTGTCGAAATTTGGCAAAAAACATAATTTCCTTAACTTTGAAAAGGGGGATTCAAATGAGATCCAGAGAAAGGAGAGGATCCAGTCTAATTTTTTGCCATTTTTTTAAACTGTTGACTAAATTATTTTTTTTTAAATTGAGAAAAGGGGAAGGTCTCCAACCCCGAAGTCTGCCAATAAAAACATGAATAATTGTTCATCCTTTGTCCCTTAGAGGGAAATATATTGCCAATTTAATTTTTTTTTCAATATCGATACAAGAGCCATATAAATCAATTCTGAATCAAATTAGCACTACGTGCAAACCACACTTACTTACCTAGAAACAATTCTAATTCCTCTGTTTATTATTTTTATTTATTTTTTGGATCGTTTAAATTCAGAAACATTACAATATTCAGGTCACAGGTTATTGATTATTATTTCTACAAATACGGTAATATGTGAATTTATTTATAACTAACTTGTCACGTGACACTCGGTTAACTGTTAAAATATTCCCTCCGCAATTCTATTTTAATTAGGCTTACACCTTACATGTATATGTCATATTTCTTATGCTGTTTACAATAATGTTAAAGAGGAAATTCGCAATGAATTTGGCCGCAAAAAGTTGATTTTTGATCTCGAAGTGAATATTCATACCCGGGATTTTTCTGAAGAAAGTGACAGCATAAGAAGAATTTACGTACCGTAAATCCTCCTAAAAATGAAGACAAATATAAGGTCTGACCATGTTCTAATTGACCATGTTCTAATTCGCATAGAGCCCAATTGCTATAATCTATTTCGATTCTAATATATTTAACAATCGTTTTGAGCATTCGGATCGGCTCTTAGAGGGCAATATTGGGTTTGACACTAAAATTAAAATATGTCGGAAAACTGAAAACAAACACACATAAATGGACATAGAGAAATGTATGTTCGTTGTTTTATTAATACTCGAAGCGGGTATAAATGTGAGCTGGTTGTATTTCTGATTTATATTACTGCTTAGTTATGTTATAATTTAAGCCCAAAAAAAAAAAAGAAAAGAAAAAGGAATAACATATGCATGCTTTTATTTACGTTAAAAATTAAATGTGTTATATCTTAATTGTAGAGCATGATATGCAACATAGATAAGATTTCATTACAGCAATTTCGTTACTAGGTTACGGTTATGTCAATTTCAGTTCCGCGTCTTAAAATCAGTAACTGTTGTTAATTTCTAATATTGTCATTATTTAATGCAGCTTTTGGGTGATTCATTATTTAAAACTTTATTTACACATGAATTTTGAGTAAATAAAACGTGAAACTGTACATTACGAATGTCCTTTTGTAAAAGATATACGCATATGCTAAAAATATTGTTGGAATTAGAACATAGCTTTGTTTCCAAAGTCAATGAAGAGAGTCATATTAGAATATCCATTTTTTATTGATCTTATGGATGTAGTAAGGAAGCGTTTTTGAATTTCCATTGAAAGAAAAATCTCGGGTTTTAACCTTTATTCCTATGTTATATATAATAACAAAAAAACCCGAAGTTACTGGAAATTTAGTTAGAACTGCATATTTTGCCATATAAAACCAATTAACATGATTTTAAAGACTTCAGTAGCTCATTTCAGGTCAATAAGTAAAATATCATTAGATTGTAGATTTTCCTTCTAGCATGTGAAAGTAACGAACAATATCTCAATGTTGTACTAAAGTTTAACAGAGTCTATTTCCACCTTTTTTTTAGTTAGAACTGCATATTTTGCCATATAAAACCAAATTAACATGATTTTAAAGACTTCAGTAGCTCATTTCAGGTCAATAAGTAAAATATCTTTAGATTGTAGATTTTCCTTCTAGCATGTGAAAGTAACGAAAAATATCTCAATGTTGTATTTAAGTTTAACAGAGTCTAGTTCCACCCTTTTTTAGAATGTGGAGTATATTGGAAAAAAAGGACCAGAGCATATCAATATTATTACCTGAACAATTTCCTTTACCAATGCTCTTCCCATTTTAGGTATTAATTTATTAAATCGTGAAATCATAAATTTATTTAATTTCACCTTGCTACATCCTTAAATCATGAATGGAAGCTTTGTTTAGGCAATGTCAATTTCATTTTCAAGTACGTAACAGTATCTGTTGTGGAGTCCATCGACGCTTAAGAAATATATAATTTGAGAAATAAATTTTATCAATTCTTAGTTTGTGATATACACTGCTTATTCATAAATGTCCTCTGAAGTCGACACATTTGATGTTTCAACTTTTTTAAAGTCAAAATACGAATCCTGCATCTGAAAAGAATGTATTATATATTTCATAGAAGAAATTGATTAATTTAACTCGCTGCTGCGGGAATCAAATATATCAGTCTGTGGTAAAAATGAAAAAAAATCATGCTTGGTGATAGGTCAAAAGGGACTTATTTTGCTTAACAGCTAACTGATTCAAACGAAAAGAATAAAGTGGAGGATGTTGTAATGCTTAAATTTTCAATTCATAACTTAATTGTAAAATTTTGAGAAGTCTTCTAGTCTAATTATCCAGCACTTTTAAGCCTCTTTAAGCCGGTTTTATTCTTTTATGCGGATGAAACCATTTCCATAGAAGCGCTAGTTAAGAAGTTAAGAAAAAAAAGAAAACACACTAGCGAAGTCTTAAATTAAAAGTATACTTCAAGCATAATGATTTCGACTTTCTCCCATTCTAAGCACTTACTAGTTAAATGGGTACATGACTTTTTAACTAACGAGCCTTGATTATAGAGATTTCCCGCCATTTTAGATTTTTCGCGTTTTACACATATTTCATGGAAGAAAAAAAAATCTCATTCAGCTAGGTCTCGAGTAAAAAATATTTCTTCCCTCTCGATACTAAAAGTTTGATTTAAACTGCTCGCAAAAGCTCTCATGTTGAAAATCAAAATTTTACTATCTCGTGGAAAGAAATATTATTACTCACTCCTTCATGAAGGAGAAACTATATTTCTCACATTGAGCCTCTGATTTTTTAGCAATAATATTCAACCACATTTGGAATGTCAAGCTTACAAAACACCATGCTTAGATTCTAGCACCAGATGATGTTTTATCTTCATCTGTGTTGTTATTGGGCAATCGTTTTTCAGCTTGACAAGTTGATTCTTCAAAATTCTGGAAAAAAGTTATTGTTCATTTTACAATTGGTAACTACTTCGTTACCGTACTTCCAATTATTCCGCTTTTCACAATTAGGGAAAATATAGCATACTAAGGGCTGCCGCGCACATGTCAGTGAATTAAAGGGAAGCTCTACAAAACATTATTCATTGAAACTTGCATATTAAATGCCATGCAACTGATCTATTCAAAGCTATATATATTTACTACAGTTCGGGCTTAGATTTATTGTTTTAACAGTATCGGATAGGAACAAAATAACGTTTGTATGAAGAGTGAATCGGTAGAGTGATATATATTTGGTTTATGTTGGTGATGTAAGCTGCATGTTCATAGAATTACCAGATTTGTGATGCGTTTGAATTTTACTCAAAGGTAGGGACCTCCTGAAATATTCCGATATGTTGTTATTCATTTCATGGTCTTTGAGTAAAACTTTTATTTATTTGCGTTTAAGGTCTGCGAAAACACAAATCGACCACGAAACGGAAAAGAAAACACAGTTTCAGGTAAGATTAGATTTACATATAAATGATTTTTTAAAAATGTGCATTTATGTAACAAGTATTTTCGTAATGACTTCTCTCTTTTATAATTTTAAAAATTAATAGATTTTTGAATGGTACAACGTGACAATTGCAAAGGCTGATTTGTTCTATTTGAAACAACTGATTTTCGTTTAAGCCCCTTATCAACACTTTCTTCCTCATACGAATAAAAGATAAATTTAGCTAAAGGAAGAACACAAAGAGTCGGAATTCTTTTTATTTATTTGATTTTTTCTCCTATTTGTCCTTTTGTCGGTTCAAAAATGACCAAATTTGACACAGCTGTTAAGATTTAATTGTCATCACTCTTATGTTAGAGGCTGTCCTACATGATCCCTTTATGTATTATTGAAGATATCAATCAAATTAATTGAATTTCATGGTATTTTATTTTATGTATTTTAATCTCTGTGCTTTTGTGAGGGTTGCATTTTTTTTCAATCGTTTTGCTTTTTTTTTATATCGTCAAAGAGGACTAATACCACTTGGTTCAATAATACATCCTGACAATTTCCAAGCAATTGTGATCAAAAGAACCAGTAAATCACTAGATGAATCAATTCAAAATAAATACGAGAGATTACCGAATAAACAAAAATCGCTTTAGAAACTTAAGAAAAATGGAAGTTTTTTAATAGTGAAGTCTTCGCGTTTGTCATACAGCTTAGTTTGTAGTGTACCTCTGTTTTCAATTTCTAGACGAAAGTCTAGGGCTGGGGTAGATTTGGAGGTGTAAGAATTATCGATTTTTTTTAGCCTTTCTGGATATATGAGATGAAGAAAATCGCACAAAGGAAGGATTGATAAGTGACCTAACTTTTTCGAAGAATTAAGCCTCATAAGAGGATACAAACAGATGGGCTAAAAATATTGCACAGTTTGTGTCCTTTTAGATTCTGATTGGTTGTATCGCAAACCGTTCAAATGGTTCATGCTTTTAAAGACTTCACTCTTCAAAAACTTCCTTTTTTGTTGCAACATTCGACCAGCGCCACAATATAGAGTTTACATCTACCACCACCTCGCACACTTTTCAAGGACCTGTAGTCATTAGAAAGCTCTGTTGATTTAAGATATGCTTTTTAAACAAGGGTACATTGTACTTTACCAATGACTTGAAATCATTGCTGAAAAAGTTTTCAGTTGACATTACTGTCTCGTTTGACTGTAATGTGATATCTGTTTCCAATATCATTCCTTTTAACAGCTTTACTTTGACCATTTTCTCCACTGCATTTGATTTCATCACCATCACCAGAGGCGGGTGTCCTATAAAAACAGGATATGCTTACTATACAGAGGCAATTGAAATCACACATGGCTTTTACGTTGTTCACCTCTATATGTTTCCCGTTTTCTTTTCTGCACCGTATGAAGGTGATGTCTTTGTTTCGTTGTATTTTATTGCTATTATTTTCCCTTGGATGTTCTTATCTTGACTGACTGGACCGGTTCTCACTTACTTGTAATATTAATTTTCATTTTTATTATTTTATTTCTAGAATTTACGTACATTATTTTGCAATCATGTTTTTAACTGGGCACTCTGGAAACGACGTAAAGGCAACAAAAAGTATGTAGATTCTTTTTCTACTTTTTCCTTCATGTAAATTTCAAACATGTGGCATTTTAAATAGCTCTTTTGTACAATTATCAATCATCATATATTCTTCTAAACCAGGTTGTTAATCATAGCTTCAGACATAAATAAACTGTAAAAATAAAAAGATGCGGTTGTAATACTAAATAAGTTCAAAATTGTCTATTTAAACAATTTTATGAAATTAGAGAAACTTTCTATCCAAAAGGAAAATAATTTTACTTGGGAATTACCTTTAATGTTTTATTTTTATTGCTTGTTGATATTCTACCATTAGATATAATTAATGATTTATAGTGTTGGTCATAAAAAGTGTTATATTTTTTTTGGTTTTTCGAACATCAAATCCACAGTTGATGCCAAAATTTCAAATACAATTCAGCAATCTTCATTCTACTGTATTTGTATACACTCACAATGTTAATTACATTAATTATTATTGAAATTAACCTCAGATGGACTAATTGCAATATTATTCCAAGGGAAATATAGTCCCACTATCTAATTTACTTTCGTCTTGATTTTAAATAAAACAAGAAATTTAATTATGTTTTATGAAAATACACTTAATTCAATTAATGCCAATTCAATTTGGCATGAATGATTTTTTGAAACCAAAAGTGCATTTCATTTTACTAACGTAATATATGATGACAAACTTGATTTCCGACTGTCATTCAGAGGGAAAGGATATACGTAATTTATTGAGGATAACTAGATTGAGAAATTTGGTAGCATAACATTGACATTTGAGTGCTTTCTGCTGAATGTATTTGGGAACAACTGAATACACGGTTGGTGACTTTTCAAAGGCTTGATAATTCTTCCCTTGTGCATTCGGTCTCAGCGATTGCGACACGATTCGTGTGATATAGAATTTTGGGAAGGCCTTAAGGACATTCAGAGGCAACGTGAAATCAAATATCATTGTCCGGATATTTATACCCCCCGCAAACGAAGTTTTGGGGGTTATATAGGAATAACCATGTCTGCCCGTCTGTCCGTCCGTCCCCTTTTGTGTCCGGAGCAGAACTTTTGTACCGAGTCACCTAGGATTATCAAACTTGGTGTGTGGATGCATCATGGGAAGACGATGTGTCGCGTACCAAATGTAGGTCACTGTGACCTTGACTTTGACCTTTGACCTTTATGATAGTAAAACCATGTGCATTTCGTCTCCGGAGCAGAACTTTTGTACCGTAGCACCTAGGATTATCAAACTTGGTGTGTGGATGCATCATGGGAAGACGATGTGTCACGTATCAAATTTAGGTCACTGTGACCTTGACTTTGACCTTTGATCTTTATGATAGTAAAACCGTGTCCGGAGCAGAACTTTTGTACTGTAGCACCTAGGATTATCAAACTTGGTGTGTGGATGCATCATGGGAAGAAGATGTGTCGCGTACCAAATTTATGTCACTGTGACCTTGACTTTGACCTTTGACTTTTATGATAGTAAAACCGTGTCCGGAGCAGAACTTTTGTACCGTAGCACCTAGGATTATCAAACTTAGTGTGGTGATGCATCACGGGAAGACGATGTGTCGCGTGCCAAATTTAGGTCACTGTGACCTTGACTTTGACCTTTGATCTTATGATAGTAAAACCGAGTCCGGAACAGAACTTTTGTACCGTAGCACCTAGCATTATCAAACTTATGTGTGGATGCATCATGGGAAGACGATGTGTTGCGTACCAAAGTCAGGTCACTGTGACCTTGTGTTTGACCTTTGACCTTTATTATAGTAAATCCTTGCTCATTTTGTGCCGAAAGCTTGGTTAAATCAGGTTTGTATCCACCGAATTATATATTATTTAATATATTGCCCTTTAATGAAGTACATGTACCAGATATGAATTGAATGGAATAATTTCAGTCCTGACATGCTTTATTTCTGTTAGATTTACTTTCCAATCACCATGTGGCTAAAGGTCAAATTTCAAAATGACAAGCCTTGGTACTCAAATGCAATTGCGGGGGTATTAGTCTGGCTTTGCCGACAGCTCTAGTTATACATTTCTATCAAATAAGCTCGATGACATAATTTGGAGTTTCACGGTTAAACGTCTTTTAAGTGTTCAAGTGTTATTTAATAAATGAATGTTTTATTTCCTGACATTTGTCGGATGCCACAAAGCCGATTTACATCTTGGAAACTATAAGTTTTTGAATGAATGAATTGATGTTCTAACTAACTTTTTAGGTGGATAAATATCTGCTTGAAATCGGAGAAGAAAGCAGTGGATTTCGTAAAACATTCGCTGAGAAAAGGAGTATGTTGGGTACTGGGTTATCTGTGCAGGAAAATCTGCTTTGGTTCGAAGGCAGTCTATGTTTGAGGATGTTAGTGAAACATTCTGCTTAGCTTTTTGATATCAACGTTTTTTTGTTTCGGGGATAACATTTGGATTGTTTGCAGCATGGGTGATGTTGTATGCATGAAGCTCATCGCATTCTGCTCGTCAAGTCTCATTTATGTAATAAGACACTTGTTACAACTCTTCGTCGCTCTGTGAGATTTTTATGAACTCTTTCAACATGTGTCAGCACAGGTGGATTTGATTTAAACATATTTATTTTGCTCACAAAATACAATGGGGATCAGACACAAGTTATTCCAACTTATAAAAGTCTTCTCTCGTATACAATAAAGTTACAATAATAATAGAGCATGTTAAATTAAGACATATATATCAATATTCATATTAATCTAACTGAGTATGATTCATTGATTATTGTTTAACGTCTACTCAGCAATATTTCAGCTATATCAAGACGAGAACAAGTTTGTTAATAAATAATCACTTTGGGGTATGGAAAGGGCCATGGGACGGGAAATTCTGACTGCCACTGGAAAAGTAGGATAAAATCGTCAAGGGCGGGGAATTTAGCCTTGTAGCCGATCACCTACGGACCACCACAAAAAGAGCTTGCTACAAGGGTTCTTTAACGTGCAGGAAGCGTGGCATTTCTTCCAACACGTGGACCTGAGTTTACATCCCATCCGAAAGATGGGTTGTGTATTTATTAATCCCGCACAACCACGGAATGGGCCCTATTTCTATATCCCGGGACCCTCGGGGTCAGCCTCCGTTTAGGAGGGGTCACACCCCGCAAGCCGGAGATACTAGGTCCTATTTCTATATCCCGGGGTTCCCTCGGGGTCCTCTGTTAGGAAGACTCATACTCCAAGCTCAGAGGATGCTGCGAACTGAGTATGACAAAAATAAAGAAAAAATTGCGAACAACAGGCGGAACGATTACAATCAGACACAGAAGTTGAAGAGATGTGCATTTTCTCCATTTTATTTCATTAACAATCACGGAGGAATAGTGTCAGGGATGTCAACCATGAAATCTATGGTTTGAAATTTATAGTATTAACTAATAAGATAACATAATTAATGACAAACTACATTAGAAATATTAATAGGATATTCAGTATCTTTTTTATTATAATTACCATTGTAGTAACAGCGGAGATACGTAATAAACCAATGCACTGTGGGGAGACGGTATTTCTTGATTGCTATATCCCACCTGAAGCAGTTGGTACCTTACAATGGCATGGGAGGAATGGAAACCTTTTGTCATTTGGCAATAGCACGGAAGACAAAACTAAATATAGCACATTGCTCAATCTTGGATATAATATTTCAACGTATACACTGAAAATAATGAATATTGATCGACTCGACTTAGGTACTAAATATAAGTGCTCACAGAGTTTCGAGGAAACAGAACTGAATGTGCCATTACCAGAAGAATTCAGTTGTAAGTATTTGGATCCCATAATACATGTAAATTAAAGCATATAAACACTTTTGTTTATTGCCATTCGACAGTGTAGGGCATAGATTTTAGTCTGTCTGTTTATTTATTTGTCTGCAAAAAACTTCTTATTAATTTGGATATATGTTTTAATTGGTGAGTGTTAGGTATTTCTTATCTTTCTTGTGCATTTATTTTGGGAAACCTCTCAAACTTTACCTGAATATTTGACCTCGTGACCTTGAACTTGCCATGTGACAATTTTTTTTGGAAAAAAAACGTTAAAATTCGGTACATTTTTATAACTTGAACTGGTAGGTCTTTCAAATTCCACATGTGTATTTTTGTGGCTAGACCTTTCAGTTGGTACCAAAACATTTAATGTTTTGAACTTGACAGTGGCATGTGAAAGGCTAAATATAAACTTAAATATAAAGTATATCTTTTGAATCAATAGTTGTAAGTCTTTGGTATTTCATATGTTATTTTTTTATGTTACAAAATCTTTCAGTTGGTACCAGCATATTTAACCTTTCGACCTCGACCTTGGCAAATAAACAACTATATAAGACTTTAACACTGCGCATATCTTTCGAATAGTAAAGGATAGGAATTTCATATTTCGCCTGTATACTCTTTGTTGCAAGATATTTTAGTTTGTACCAAAATATATGATCTACTGACCTTTAAATTGGGAGATGACTATCCCATAAAATTTTACTATGTGTGTGAAACTATATTTTGTCTTATTTTTGTATACCAACATTAAACTAATATTAGAAAATGTTTCTTAATATGAAATGAATTTGTATTGAAAAAAAAATTATAACTTATATAATTCAGCATAGTTTCTGCATTTAGAAATTCAACATTTTTGATATTCTTAAAATGTTTGATGCAATTCAGTTCTCGTCCGTTATTTTTTCTACTGTTTAAGTGTATATGAAAATATCTCTGATGGAATCATAGAAATGAACACTGATACACATAAACACAATGAGTTCATTATTCAAAGTACTGAAGTACTGCTTAGTCGCAGGAGCAGTTGGTAATAATATATGATAGGCTGCATATCTCAAAATTAAATGACATTCGAATATTGTGAGACTATTAAAGAACAAGATGAATGAAGAACAAGATTTTTGTAAACCAACCATCGCACTATACTTTGGATCTCGTCCTTTACCAGTTAGTCTGTCCTAAGCTTAATTTTGGCTTTCCTATTAAGATTCTATTGGTTATTTGTTCTCTATCAACTTTTACAAGTATTTCGGTTTATGGATTTCCAAATGATTTGATATGATCTGCACTGAAGAGACATCATTTATCGAAATGAGCATATGCAGAAACTAATTTAACACTAAGTGTGGTATTTTGTTATTTATTACCACTGGGCTGATGCCTTTGCTGGTGGACTGTAAGTCTCCGAGGGTATTCACCAGCCCAGTAGTAAGTACTTCGGTGCTGACCCGGCGGATTTTGTTTAAAACTGAGGAATATCTCCCTCCTGCAAAGCTCCGTCGTCAACTACATTTTGGCTTTTCTATTTAGATTCTATTGGTTATTTGTTCTCTATCAGCTTTAACACTTATTTTGGTCTATGGACTTCCAAATGCTTAGATATGATCTGCAATGAAGGAACATAAGTTGTCGAAATGTGCATATGCAGAAACTAAATTAACACTAACGTCGGTATTTTGTTATTTATTGCCACTGGGCCGAATCTTCTGCTGGTGGACTGTTAGTCTCCGAGGGAATTCACCAATCTAGTAGTCAGTACTTCGGTACTGACCCGAAAACCGATTTATTTTAAAACTTGAAACTCTAAATTTTATATATTTTTTTTTTACTAAAGGAGTATCTCCATCATGCAAAGCTCTGTCCTCAGACTTTTGGCTATCGTTTTTAGATTCGTTTAGTTATTTGTTCTCTATTACCTTTTACATGTATTTTGGTTTATGGTCTTCCAAATGTTTTGATATGATCTGCACTGAAGAGAGATAAGTTGTTGAAATGCGCATATGCAGAAACTAAATTAACACTAACTTCGGTATTTTGTTATTTATTACAATTTGGCCAATGCCTCTGCTGATGGACTGTTAGTCCCCGAGGGTATTCACCAACCCAGTAGTCAGTACTTTGGTTCTGACGCGACAACCGATTTATTTTGAAACTTCCAATACCTTTATTTTATTAAAATTTTAAGTCATTTGTTATTTTCATATTATCAACAGTATCATAAATATTTAATTACTAGAACCATATCTTAACGTTGCTGTATATAGACGTTATATTAGGAAATATTTCCACTACAAAATCTCATTCCCCGTATTAAGTCTGCAAATATGACAACAACCGGAACTTGCATTTACCGTAGACTTGAAAATCTCATTTGACACCGGTTTGGTTGTGCGCAAAACCTGCCTTTCCCTTTCAGCAGTGTCCCGTAGGAACTCAAAAGCAATTGCTAGTTAAAGGTCGTAAACAGTGAAAAGAAATTGTTACATCAGTCCATTTTGTAAAAGCTGCGTTATAATAGAAAAAACACCATCAATATATTTATAAGTTAGATTACAGGATGAAGCATCTATTTTTTTTCAAGAAATACTTTATTTATAAACATTTCCTGTTAAATCTCTATTAGTAGTCCAGGAATGCATACAAATGGCTCCCGTTTACACTTCAATCCAAACGAGGAGTATTTGGATGAGATAAAAGCTCACTGTTTATTCATTTTCATATATAACTATACTAAAAATATCAATTGTGTATAACATAATAGCACTTTTGTTTTCCTCGTCTAATAGTTATAGGGTTTTCGATTAAGAATTAATTACACACATGAATACAAACAATCATACTGATGCACAAATAATTATTTTAACGCACCTAAATTATATATCTAGACTTAATAAATGAATAGTGGAGTAAATCTTCAGACTACTGAAACATGTATTTTATAAATGGAGATATCATTCTTAATTGGTACGTAGCATTGATTTTTTTTTGTTTACTGCTAATTTTTTTGAAACAAAATCATAAAAAAGTAAGTGAGAACCGAACGTCAAAAATGAACAATCCAAGGACAATGGCAACGTCGGAGAAACAAAGAAGTAAAGACATAACATGAGCACGACACAGAATAGAAAATGAAGACACACATATTTACAAAAATGAACTACACGGATCCAATTAAAAACATGGGTGAGATCAAGTGCACCGGTAGAGTAAGCATCTCCTGCTTCTTATATGACACCCGCCTTGTTAAACATATCAACTCTGGTATTAAAGTCAAATCCGGTAGAGGAAAAACAAACTATAGTGGTAAACAGAAAGATCTGTTGTCATCTGGGAAACAGATATCCCATAGCGGTCCACCAGATCATGATGTCGACCGTAAAACTTCTGTAGTGATGACCTCAAGTTATGGGCAACATACCCTTGCTTAAGTAGCATATTTGTAAGCAAGTGAGCTCTATCGAGGTAGTAAAGGTATCGACCACAGGCCCTTTGGTAGCGAATAAGTTGGAGTATAAACTCCATATGCCCGTGCTTTCGGAATGTTGCTACAAAGAAAGGGAAGTTGACTTTTTGAAAAGTGAAGTCATCGTATATAGCCTTGTTTGTAGTGTACCTCTGTTGTCATTTTCAAGATGAAGGTCAAGGAACGAGGCTGCTGTGGAAGTGTCTGTATTATCCTTAATTTCGAGCTCTTTTGGATAGATAAGATGAAAAAAATCACCAAAACGAGGGTTGTTTAGTGATAAAATATCATCTATATAACAGAAGCTGAAATTAAAGGACTAGGGCATTTTTTATCTTTATTTCAAAGAAACCCTTCGATGAATTCAGCTTCATATGAGTGGAGAAACTGATCGGCTAAAAGAGGTGCACAGTTTGTGCCCATTTGAATTCCTATAGTCCGTTGAAAAACAAGTCATCTAGACTGGACAAATATATTGTCGATTAGAAACACTAACATTTTAATCACTTCTTCCTCTGTATATTTTTTCTGTGATTCTGAGTTGTATTTCACAAAGTATGATTGTTCTCTGCCTATAGCAATGTCTTTATATCTTCGTTCGGCGTGAATTAAATCTTTAAGCCGTGATTTCAGTTGTTCATGAGGAATTGTAGGATAAAGCGTGGAGAAGTTAAAAGTTTTTATGCTGTTATATTGTGATAATGATCTCGATTTTAAGATGTCAGGCTCATCCTTAGAGTTTTTTACCATCCACATTTCAATTACACCGATTCTTGAAAAGCTAGTATCACAGTATATGACATAAAATTAAGGATTTTTATTGAATTAAATAGCTTTGATATGTGGATTAATATTAGGTGTTTGGTTTATTCGATTATACAAACGAAGATCTAAAGTTGTTTTTGATTTCTTCACTAAAGCAACACTTTACTTCATTGAAAGCTTTTATTTTTATGTTTTAGCTTTTTCTAATTTTACAAATAACCCATTTCACTATATTCAAAATAATAATTGTCCATATTTTACCCTTTATTAGTCCTTATTAAACGCCAAATATCATGTTCATTTCAGTCAGTGTAATATGATTAGTGATACGTGTAGGTTCTAGATATTTATTAGCAAATGTTATAAATGGGTAAATATTTTTTCCGTTATAGAACATGAGGTTGTGTTTCCAGTTGATGTTTTCAAAAGTGACATTTTCCCTGGCTTGTGATAACCAAAATCTATAGAGTCTGAATTCAGTAAATACAATATAATGCATAGACTTGGACTTAAGCTCTGCAATGTTATTCTTAATTTTTGTCTTTTTAATTGATTTCCAGATCACTTATCAATACTAAGTATTATCATGATTCGTTCCTATTCAAGTTGTGAATCATGACTTTTTGCTTCAGCTTACTTTGGATTTATGAAGGAGTCTGATTTTGAGTAATTTTCTAGATTATCGAGATTAATATCATAATAACTCTTTAACGAATTGTCAGTTACATCCTTTAGTAATATGACAAACGCGATGATTTAGACTTCCCAATTGTGCACTTTCATTTTCTCAGCAGCTATGGATTGTATATTTCACAAATAATTCGTTCCTGTAGAGCTCGTAGTTCATACAGTGACTTTGTGGAAAGAGCAAAAGCACTGTCACAAAACTGCTGAGTCAGGGCTATTTTCAGCCTTTGTTACTTTTGTCCCTTCATAAATTCTATAGACGTCATCACGACATCATAGATAGATGTGAAATGTTGGTGACAAAAATGAAAATTGACATTTTCAGCTAGATTACGTCTTTCCGGTTTTGACATTACCGATTCTGACTCTACCCTGGATTGACCCACTGACAGTGTGACGGATGCTGCATACAGAGCAGGAAATGCTTACCCTCCTTGAACACCTGATGTTACTCTTTGAAAGCTCACACTATTAAGTCTTTTGTTATTGTTGCATTTGTACAGTTTGCGTTTTGTCGTTGTGTAGAGTCTTTGGTCTTCCGTCTTCTAGTGTTCTTACTTTTGCCTTGTCTCTGGACTTTTATTTATGTATCTTGTTCTTTGTTCCTTTGTTATTCTACTGCCGTTGTTTTGTAACTGAATATAATGCATTTGAATAGCTTTCTTGATTTTAGATAACTCAAGCCCTGTTGACACTATCAAAATTTTCTTGGTCTTTGACGATTTTGTGATAGTGTCAATGGTCAGAGAAAACTTTGATCAAAAACTTTGGACTTTGGAATAGAAACCTATCCTATTTTTCTTCAAACTTTGATGGGCTTTGATTGGAATAAACCAATCTAAAATTCGTTTTAAGATGATGCAATCTTTGTTTACAAAACAGAAGCACATGGCTATAAGGCCGAAAAAATAAAATGACAATATTAAGCAAATGTTGCAGAGAATTTTTATAGACGAATGTCATTATCCAGTCTGAAATTACGTTTGAACTCTGCTTAGTCCTCATACTGATCTTTTTTAACAAAACTGGTCAAGATATACCTTTGCATTTTTCTTACTGACCTAGTAGATCTACTGAATCCATTTCTAGGTCACGAAAGGCCATAGTAAAAATGCACTATATTTAATCTTCTTCTTGCGAAATTTGTGCCATTTGTTACCTTGTAAACAAAATTTCCTGCATTTTCTTTGACCATCAACCAAAAAAAAACTTTGAAAGTGTCAATACACAACTTTGACCAAGAAAACTTGGTCCAACTTTTCTTTGACCAATTTAGTGTCAACGGGGCTTCAGACATACAATTTTTTTATAGATCAAAAATTTATATATCGAGTTTCAGTCTTTTAAAATTCGACCTATCTATATCCCATTTATCTCAAATTTTCAAAAGACCACTACCTTAAAAAAATACGTTAAAAAAGGTTTCTCCACAAAATTTATATCTTTATTGCAAAATGTTTTGGACATTTAATATTCCTTTTCTAGTATTTGGTGTATCTTTTGCCCAAAACTCTGAAAAGGAATATAATGCATCTTTGTGAATTTTTTGTACAAAAAAATTAAATTGACCGAGTTAAGGTCTGAAAAAGGACATATTAAATGATTTTAACCACTAAAGTTATCAGATCTGCACATCCATATTGTTGAATATTTTCATTACATTTGTACAAAATATCAAAATAAGATGGTATTTACACTATATCACATACTATCGACATCATTATTGTTGCATATTATCAGTACATTTGTACTAATTTTGAATTATACTAGATTGCATTTACACCCTGTTGCATACTATCGACATCCCTATTGTTGGATATTTTCAGTAAATTTGTACCAAATCTAAGTACTAGATGGCATTTACACTATATCTTATACTATCGTTATCCCTATTGCTGCATATTATCATTACATTTGTATCAAATTTGAAAATAAGATGGCATTTACACTACATCGCATAATATCGAAGTCCATATTGTTGCATATTTTCAGTACATTTTTACCAAATTTGAGTACTACATGGCATTTACACTAAATGACATACTATCGACATCCCTATTATTGCAAATTTACAGTACATTTGTACCAAGTTTGAGTACAAAATGGCATTTACACCATATCGCATACTATCGATATCCCTATTGTTGCATATTTTCGGTACATTTGTTCCATATTTTATTATTAGAAGGCACTAACATCATATCGCATACTATCGACATCACTATTGTTGCACATTTTCAGTAAATTTCTACTAAATTTGAGTACTCGATAGCATTTACACTATATCGCATACTATCGACATCCCTATTGTTGCATATTTTCAGTACATTTGTTCCAAAGTTGAGAACTCCATGGCATTTACACTATATCGCATACTATCGACATCCCTATTGTTGCATATTTGCAGTACATTTGTATTAAATGTGAATACAAGATGGCCTTTACACCATATCGCATACTATCGATATCCCTGTTGTGCATATTTTCAGTACCTTTGTACCAAATTTGAGTACTAGATGGCATTTACACCATATCACATACTATCGATATCCCTACATGTATTGCTGCATATTTCAGTACATTCGTACTTCATTTGAGTACTAGATGGCATTTACACCTTACCGAAAATAAAGCCTTGCGGCGAACAATCACTGCGAGCAAGCGGTTACCTCAACACAAACAAGCAGCAAACAGTTACAGCAAGCAAACGGCACATATGCCTCTCCAATTCTACATTAGAATATTGTATTCACTGCAAGGTTGCGCCGAAAACTTTACCATGCAAATAAAATCCTAATAATGACTCAATTTTTTTAAAACTAAAAAAATATTAGCCGAACTTATTAAATGTACTTTAACTCTTAACATTCTTATTCAAACAGAAGTTGTAATTTCTTGATTGAAAAAATCTTAAAAATAGTATAGCTGTAAATATACTACCCAACAAAAGAAACGTCCACTCACTTTTTCGGAATATAATTTGAAATAAAAGCATTATTTTTGTTCTCTTTAAACTATTATTATCTTTAGCAATATTCGATTCTAATTTCACTCTTGAAAAGAAAACTTCCGGTCAAAATTAAGAGAACTTGCGGTTGATAGAATCGATACACAAATGAGTACGTGCAGGAGGCCGAAAGGATATTTTTGTCAAACAGGAACAATATTGAAACATTGAATGATTACAAACAATTTGCCATTTTGAAATAATCGATACTTCAACGCATTTGCGAAAACGATCTGGCATTTTTACCTCTTGGAGTATTTCTTGCAGTGTGATCTTAGATAAAGTGAAAAGAGACTTTATTTTGTTTAGAAATCATCACCGACATGACCGAGTTATCCCATGCATCGAATACAAAAAAAGTCGGAATACGAATGAGGTCATGACGTCAAACTGAAAAACTTCAAAACTCCAGAATAAGACCTTGAACTTATCTGTAAATGAAATTTTTTATGTTTTTGGATAGGTTACCGATAATTTATTGATTTTATCAACAAATAATATAAATTCAATTCCGATCGCCAATGACCTAATGTTGACTTCCGCAAAAATTTTTTGACCACTGTTTCGAAAAATGTCTCTAATTAGCACCGACTAAAGTTTGTCATAACAAATATACAAAGAACGAATAAAAATGGATTTTCTGCAAAGTATACAACATTAATAAAGAAATTGACCTCATTGATATTGCAGGCATTTTTCGGGACCCAGATATTCAAAAGCTTGTACCCGTCTATTTTGACAACCAGGACATGCCTGTCATTTCCTTTTCTTATAAAAAACCTACTAAAAACATTTTTTTTTCAATTACTCTTCTATTTCCTGTAATGCTAATTTCGAGAAGAACTACCCTAGCAGCTGAGACTGTTCCACGTCACCATATCGCTATGACCCTTGTGGATATATATTAACGAGGAATCTTAACATAATTATAGATAAGGAAGACAGACAATTCTTTAGAAAAGGGCCTTAATATCGCCCGCCTTCAAAAATAAACTGGCAAGCATGTTTTGATATAATTAAAGACGCTGCAACCAATTTTTGTAAAAAATGGTGCAAACGAGAAACTGTAGACAAGCATGCTCTAAATTGTTTAAAGATAAAATTATTTCAAAGGTCACCAACAGAATAATTTTTATAAAGATAATGATGTTGAGTCACCTCCTAAGCTGTCTGTAAATAGAATTAAGTCAAAACTGAAGGATCTTGGTAAAAATATGTGTTTGTACCTATTGACAAGGCTTCTAACGACGTTGCTATTGTCTGAAAGAAATACTACATCGATGTCCAACAAAACGAACTGGACAAGCCAGACACTTTCAAACGTACCAATTGGGACGAAAAAACGTTAACCAAATAGTCCGTGGGCTGGAAACACTTTCCGTGCACCCCCCACTTCCGAACCAGACCGGTTTTTTTCAGTCCTTCTATGTCCCTTCTACAAAATAAAACATGTTAACACGAACATAACCTGCACGCATAGACAGTATAGGGCCACTTTTATAGTACACCCGAAAAATTATTGTATTTTCCTTTTAACATAAGTTTCATCTTTTAAGCTCCATAACTTTTTGCAGTTAAGTAATATGTACTGTAATTTGGTATCAAATTAAAGCTAATTTAATATGCTTTACAATGAACACAAGTTTGGGTACTTTAAACCCATTTTATGATCAGGGGATACAAAAAATCTACCCCTACCCTGCAAAAAATTGCGAAAATCTCGATTTTAGGCTGTCAGTTCCTTTCAGATAAACAACCATCGTCATTTGATCTAGTTTTTATGCCTAACTTATCAGTTGTGATACAATGTTAGAAAATAAAACCATTAAAGTCCATAAAATTTTGATTTTCGGTATAAAATTTTTGAAAAATGGAATTTTTCGGAATTTTAGATTTTTCACATTTTCGACTTTTTGACTTGAGGGTCGTAAAAATCTGAATATATATTTAATAATTGCCGATGCAATAATAATTTATGCTATGTTAGCAACAAATTGTATGCAAAAATTTTAGTTTCAGACGTATAATAGGTTCATAAATGTCAAAATTAGCACCCCTCACCCTACAAATTTAGAGAAAATTTGAAATATTCAGGCTCTAAATGATAAAAAGATAATTTTTAATGGGAATTCTGGTGTGTATTTCACTAAAACTGACATGCAGAAGATCATTTAAGTACATTAAAACTTTTCAAAAGGTCTCTTTTCGACTCTTCTGTCCGAAATTGTATGAAAAATGGGAATTTTCCGTTTTTCAGAATTTCTGCTGTTTTGACTTTGAGATGCAATTACTTCATGAAATTGATATATAACTTGAAAATGTTGATTAAATATCGTTTCATCATATCTAAGCAATTAGAAAGTCTGCTTTTAAGCCTTTTAGACTAACTACAGTCTCATAAATTGCAAACATATTACCCCTTACGACACATAATCAACAAAATTTATTTCATTTTTATTTCAGCTTGAAAAGCTTAAACATTGTATAAAGGTCCAATGACATATCATTTTCAAACACTTAAACACACAGAGCCTCCCATATATCAAAAATAAGATCATGCGCCCGGTTTATGGGCAGTTATTCAGCGATTTAACTTTGAATTTCGGAAAATTCTGAAATACTGAAAATTCCCTTTTTCACGATAATCGTCCAAAATATTCAATTTTACCCATATTTTGGTGTCAGAATTTCATATTATGATGTATCAAATGCATCTTTTGCAAAGAAAGTAAAACATTTGACATATTTTAGCTGCGATCGATGTTGCTCAACATTTTTATTCTCTTCTTGTAACCCTGGTGCTTTCAGCTGGATAACCCTGAGCATCGCCCAAGTTTGCACTCCATGGCGGGTGGGGAGCAAGGGAGTGACCTTGATATAATTTTTGTCAAGAATACCGCTTAAGTGCACGCTAGGGGCCTTCTTGATCTCGCTTGAGGGGGTGAATATTGTTCACCTCTAGTTGAAGACCCTCAGGCGACATCAAGATGAAGACAGGAATAAAAGCCCTGTCCTTGATAAACTGGAGTTTTCTATGTATCGTGTGCGTTTTTGTCACATGTACATTCACTCCATATCCTTTCATTTTTCCTATTTGTTCANTTTGACTTTGAGATGCAATTACTTCATGAAATTGATATATAACTTGAAAATGTTGATTAAATATCGTTTCATCATATCTAAGCAATTAGAAAGTCTGCTTTTAAGCCTTTTAGACTAACTACAGTCTCATAAATTGCAAACATATTACCCCTTACGACACATAATCAACAAAATTTATTTCATTTTTATTTCAGCTTGAAAAGCTTAAACATTGTATAAAGGTCCAATGACATATCATTTTCAAACACTTAAACACACAGAGCCTCCCATATATCAAAAATAAGATCATGCGCCCGGTTTATGGGCAGTTATTCAGCGATTTAACTTTGAATTTCGGAAAATTCTGAAATACTGAAAATTCCCCTTTTTCACGATAATCGTCCAAAATATTCAATTTTACCCATATTTTGGTGTCAGAATTACATATTATGATGTATCAAATGCATCTTTTGCAAAGAAAGTAAAACATTAGTATGCTTTGTTCATTTATATGTACAGGCGGTCATATTTTGGAGATTTTTAAGTTTAATTTTNCGATCGATGTTGCTCAACATTTTTATTCTCTTCTTGTAACCCTGGTGCTTTCAGCTGGATAACCCTGAGCATCGCCCAAGTTTGCACTCCATGGCGGGTGGGGAGCAAGGGAGTGACCTTGATATAATTTTTGTCAAGAATACCGCTTAAGTGCACGCTAGGGGCCTTCTTGATCTCGCTTGAGGGGGTGAATATTGTTCACCTCTAGTTGAAGACCCTCAGGCGACATCAAGATGAAGACAGGAATAAAAGCCCTGTCCTTGATAAACTGGAGTTTTCTATGTATCGTGTGCGTTTTTGTCACATGTACATTCACTCCATATCCTTTCATTTTTCCTATTTGTTCATTTATATGTACAGGCGGTCATATTTTGGAGATTTTTAAGTTTAATTTTGTTGTGGTACGGGTAAGATTTTCAGTATTTAGAGCCAAATTGAACACTCCTAATTTTTCTGAACAGTGTTTTTAAAAAACATATGTATCGGTTAAGATAATAAATTGGCATATCTGCAGATAAATCCTCCAGATTTGCCACATATACTGATTTAAAAGTGAATTTTGCACAAATCTGAAATGCTAAAAATTTCCATTTTTCATCAATTTTGGACAAAATATTGAGTTTTAGCTGACAACTGGGATTTGAAATACCAAATTATGATAGTATTCATGCAACTTTGTTATATGCAGCGCAGAATTTGCGTGTGGTGGTTATTTTTATCCCAACATAGACAAAAAAATTGACAATTTTGGGGGAAATGTGTTGGGGTAGGGGTAAGATTTTTGGTATTTAGAGTCACATTCAACACCCCTTGTTTTTCCTAATAATGTTTTAAGACATCTAATGTATCGCTTAGAACAATTAATTGGCATATCTGCAGATATATTCAGACTATAGATTTGATACATATTGCGATTTAACAGTTAACTATGGACAAATCTGAAATGATGAAAATTCCCATCTTTCATCAATCTGGGGAGAAATATTTTGATTTAGTCGACCAATGGGTGTTAAAATACCAAAGCATGATTTAATTCATGCAACATTGTCATATACAACACACATTTTGTATGTTCTTGTTATTTTTATGCGAACATAGACCGAAAAACAAAAAAATCTGGGAAAATTTGTTGGGGTAGGGGTAAAATTTTCTGTAATCAGAGTCCCATTTAACACTCCTTGTTTTTCCTGGCAATGTTTTAAGACACCAAATATGTCGCTTGGTACAATAAATTGGCATAGTTGCAAATATATCCTCCAGATTTAGCATATATAACGATATAGCAGTGGACTTTGGACAATTCTGAAATGTTGAAAATTCCCATTTTTCATCAATTTGGGGAGAAATAATGAGTTGTAGTCGACCAATGGCTGTTAAAATACCAAATCATGGAGTAATTCACGCATCATTGTCATATACAACACACATTTTGCATGTTCTGGTTATTCTTATGCAAACATAGACCAAAAATCACCAATTTCAGGGAAAATTTGTTGGGGTAGGGGTAAGATTTTCGGTATTTAGAGTCACATATAACACTCCTTGTTTTTCTAAACAATGTTTTAAGACAATTTTTGTATTGCTTAGGGCACTTAAATGGCATATCTGCAGATATATTCTACACATTTGACATATTTTGCGATTTAACGATGAAATACGAACAAATCTGAAATGTTGAAAATTCCAATTTTTCATCAATTTTTTTGTGAAATATTGAGTTTTAGTCGACTAATGGCTACTGATATACCACATTCTGATGTAATTCATGCATTATTGTCTTATACAACACATATTTAGCGTGTTCTGGTTATTTTTATGTGAACATAGACAAAAATTTGACAATTTCAGGGAAAATTTGTTGGGGTAGGGGTAAGACTTCTGTAATCAGAGTCACATTTAACACTCCTTGTTTTTCTTAGCAATGTTTTAAGACACCAAATGTGTCGGTTGGTACAATTAATTGGCATAGTTGCAGAAATATCCTCCAGATTTGGCATATATAACGATATAGCAGTGGACTTTGGACAATTCTGAAATGTTGAAAATTCCCATTTTTCACCAATTTCGGGCAAAATATTGAGCTTAAGTCAACAAATGGCTGTTAAAATATAAAATCATAATATAATTTATGCAACATTGTCCTATACATCACACATTTTGCGTCTTCTGGTTATTTTTATGCGAAAATAGACAAAAAATTGACAATTTTGGAGTAAATTTGTTGGGGTAGGGGTAAGTTTTATTGATATATGATGTATATATTACCTAAAAACGGCCATTATTTGTTATGGTTGTAAAGCAAATATAATAAGCTTT
>MJUU01054983.1:33385-44580 GCA_002080025.1 Modiolus philippinarum | reverse complement strand
CACGGGGGTTATTCCAGCCCATGGACTAAAAGAACATTATAAGGATACAGAAATGCTTAAAGTTCCATCTAAAGATAACATCTTACATACCATATCCTGGGTTCCAAAGCTTCACAAAAATTTCTTCAAACATCGTTTTATTTCAGCATCTAGTAAGTGTTTTACTACCATCCATTTAACTATTTAACTAGTTCACTTACTTGTATAAAGGAGTTTGTTATTAAATACTGTGAAAAAACTTATCAAAACTCTGGTGTAAATTACTTTTGGACTGTAAAAAATTCTATTGAAGTTTTAGATAAACTACAATCTATTCAAAGACCAGTCTCATCTATCGACAGGTATGATTTTTCTGCACTTTATACTACCCTTCCACATAATTCGATTAAATCCAAGTTGGGACAACTTATTAAATGGTCTTTTAAATTTTCTGGTCTGCAGTTCATTTGCTCTAGCAAAAAGCAAGGATTCTTCTCTAATTTAAACCTATAATAATCATTGTTCTTGGACATGTGATGATATGATTATTGCACTCAATCTTTTACTGGACAATATTCTTGTTCGTTTTGGCAACACTATTTATCAACAGGTCATTGGTATTCCCATGGGTACAAATTATACACCTCTCATAGCAGATCTTTTTCTTTTCTGAAAAAACTTCAAAACGGAACCATACCTAACAGTGATAAACTTATTTCTATTTTCAATGATAACAGCAGGTATATTGACGATATCCTTACTATTGATAATCCCAAGTTTTTAGATTATGTAGACATTATTTATTCACAACAACTGAAATTAAGTAAAGCTAACAATGATTCCAAATGTTGCCCTTTTCTGGATCTGACTATCATTATTGACTCTGGTAAAATCAAAACCAAAATATATGATAAAAGGAATGATTTTGATTTCACTATTTTCTTGACGGCGACATTCCCCTTGCTCCATCCTATGGGGTGTATATTTCTCAATTGGTGCGATTCGCACGAGTTTGTTCTACTCTTGTTGATTTCAATGAACGTAACCGTACTATCACAGCCAAACTTTTACAACAAGGTTACAAATTTCATAAGTTGTTGAATACATTTAAGAAGTTTTGTAATAGATATGAACATGTTTAATATGGCGTTCCTCTTATTACTATGGACATTTCTAGTCCTCGATTTTACGGAAATGATGTTAAAAAATGCCAGAAATTGATTAAAAATTCAGAAAAGCTGGGACGTAACTTACATTCTTTACGTAATAGGGAATATCGGCAAGATATTCTTCTTGCATCCGTTAAATTACCTTTGAGACCTAGTGACCTGAAAATTTTGCACACATACTGGCCTCTCACTGATACTGCCGATGTCTACTGAAATTTATGATGATTCTTCAACAAAACCCTTCGGGAAGTTTTGAGTTTGATTTTTCTTCCGTAGTGCGACAGTGTTCTACCAGCAGACTAGGCTCCTTGAGCTAGCCGGCAGTTAAGCGGCGAGCACCCCTTTACCCATCTTTCAAAATTAGGTATTGTCTTTTCCTCTCCTCTCAAGATTGTGGTCATGGAGTTAGTAGTCTACCTATATTAGGTTTTATTCGTATGTTTTTATACTATAGGGAAACGGGACAGATAAAGGGGACGGTTTGGTACCCATAGACCGGTTTAACCCTACCGCTGGCTTTTGCTAGTGCCGGTACCAAGTCCGGCTGTCCCGAGTACCCATCGGTGTCTACGTTTGTCTTTTGTCTATACATGTTTTTTCTTGTGCAGTTCCCTTGCAAATTGTTGCATGTAATTATAATTTTCAGCTATTGTAGGTGTTTCCTGTTATCCATTTTTTAACAAAAATTTTAGTTCTATCACCCCTATAAGAAAATATATTGAGGATCATAGTAAGTGGACGTTTCTTTGGTTGATTAGTATATATTAAGGTTTGAAAAAGAGTTAGATAAAATTTAAGTGAATTCAACTGAAAAAAAAACTACAGACAGCTTATCCACTAGAGTTAAATGACAACATCATTGGTCAGGGAAACATGTCCCAGCGCGCTTCTATTGACATCATGGGAATTTCTTCTCCAAACGTACGCCATCGCAGGTCACATGGTCGAAGAGTGAATTATAATATCAAAAGCAAACGTAAAAGCATCGTAAATACAAAAGATCTATATACTGTTTTCAAAAACAATAGGCGGCATGGTTTGTTCACTAAACTTTGTTCAATTCCTTTAACACAACTTTATAAAATCTCTTTGGAATGTGATACTATGTCTGTTAATAATCCGCTGTATGAATGTTCTAAAATTGTTGATGCTTTCTGTTTTCATCGACTTTATCCGAGAATCGACAAACCCGATGAGCAGATAAAACAGGTTTTGAAAATTAAATACATTAATAAAGGAATCAACCTTATTGATATTGCAGGCATTTTTCGGGACCCAGATATTCAAAAGCTTGTACCAGTCTATTTTGACAACGAGGACATGCCTGTCATTTTCTTCTCTTATAAAAAACTTACTAGAAACATTTTTTTTTTTTCAATTACCCTTCTATAACATGTGATGCTGATTTTGAGAAAAACTACCCTAGCAGCTGAGACTGTTCCACGTCGCCATATCGCTATGACCCTTGTGGACATATATTAACGTGGAATCTTAACATCATAGTAGATAAAGAAGTTAGACAATTCTGTAGAAAAGGGCCTAAATATCGCCCACCTTCAAAAATGAACTGGCAAGCTTGTTTTTTATATAATTAATGACGCTGTAACCAGTTATTGTAAAAAGTGGTGCAAACGAGAAAGTGCAGACAAGCATGCTCTAAATTTATTTAAAAATAAAATTATTACCAAGGTCACCAACAGAATAAATTTTATAAAGATAATTATGTTGAGTCACTTGTGTTTGTACCTGTTGACAGGGCTTCTAACAACGTTGCTATTGTCTGAAAGAAATACTACATCGATGTTCAACAAAACGAACTGGACAAGTCCGACACTTTCAAACGTACCAATTTGGACGAAAACACGCTTACCAAACAACATTATAAGGATACAGATATGCTTAAAAGTTCAACCTAAAGATAACATCTTACCTACCATGTACTGAGTTCCCAAGCTTCACAAAAATCCCTTTAAGCATCGTTGTATTTCTGCATCTAGTAAGTGTTCTGGTACTAATTTATCAATCCATTTAACTAGTTCACTTACTTGTATGAAGGAGTTGGTTATTAATTACTGTGAAAAAAAAACTTATGAAAACTCTGATGTAAATTACTTTTGGAGTGTAAAAAATTCTATTGAAGTTTTAGATAAACTACAATCAATTCAAAGACAAGCCTCATCTATTGACAGTTATGATTTTTCTACACTTTATACTACCCTTCCACATGATTTGATTAAATCCAAATTGGGACAACTTATTAAATGGTCTTTTAAATTTTCTGGTCTGCAGTTCATTTGCTCTAACAAAAAGCAAGGATTCTTCTGAAATATTACCTACAATAATCACTGTTCCTGGACATGTGATGATATGATCAATGCACTCAATCTTTTGCTGGACAATATTTTTGTTCGTTTTGGCAACACTATTTATCAACAGGTCATAGGTTATTTCCATGGGTACAAATTGTGCACCTCTAATTGCAGATCTTTTCCTTTTCTGTTACGAACGAGACTTCATGAAAAAACTTCAAAACGGGACCATACCAAACAGTGATAAACTTATTTCTTTTTTCAATGATAACAGCAGGTATATTGACGATATCCTTACTTTTGATAACCCCCAGTTTTTAGATTATGTAGACCTTATTTACCCGCAACAACTAAAATTAAATAAAGCTAACAATGATTCAAAATACTGCCCTTTTCTGGATCTAACTATCATTATTGACTCTGGTAAAATAAAAACTAAAATATATGATGAACGGGATGATTTTGATTTCACTATTACTAATTTCCTTTTTCTTGACGGCGACATCCCTCTAGCTCCATCCTACGGAGTGTATATTTCTCAACTGGTGCGATTCGCACGGGTTTGTTCTACTCTTGACGATTTTAATGAACGTAACCTTACTATCACAGCCAAACTTTTACAACAGGATTACAAATTTCATAAGTTGTTGAATACATTTAAGAAGTTTTATAATAGATATGAAACAACGGCAGTAGAATACCGAAGGAACAAGGGAAGCGATGACTACAAAAATCCAAGTCCAAAGACATGGCAAAAACGGTAACAGATAAAAACAAAGACAAACCAAGGACGTGAGACAGCTACAATGCACGGAAATAAAAAGATAACATTATAAACATTTGATATCTAAATATGGCGTCACTCGTAAACAGCTTATTACTAAGGGTATTTCTAATCCTCGTTTTTACGGTAATGTTGTTAAAAAATGCCAGAAATTAATTAAAAATCCAGAAAAGCTGGGACGTAACTTACATTCTTTACGTAATAGGGGATATCGACAAGATATACTGCTTGCATCCGTTAAATTAGCTTTGAGACTTAATAACCTGAAAGTTTTGCACACACACACACTGGCCTTTCACTGATAATTCCGATGTCTACTGAAATTTATGATGATTCTTGACCAAACCCCTCTGAAAAATTACGAACAATCTCTGCACAAACTGAATTTAATTGTCCATCGGCTCACTTAAAATTAAAAAAATGATCCGTTCAAATACAAATTAAAAAAAAGCTTTGAGGTTTTTGTATTCACGCCTTCGGTTTTAGTAAAGAAAAATAAAAACAATAGGCGATGTTTTCGGCTTATAATTATTATTTATGGTTAGGAAATAGCCACCTGCTGACGAATAAAAAGCATGATTAATTTTCTTTATGTTTGCTGTGTTGAAAACAAATAATCCCAATTGTGAACTTTTCCCCCATTCTTAGCAGCAACAAGCCTACCTCTCCAGCCTATGGAGTGTACATTCCACAGTTGTTTTGATACTGTCGAGCATTTAGTTCGTACAGTGATTTTTTTAAACAGAGCAAAATCACTGCCCCACAAGCTCCATAGTCAGGGATTTGTTCAGCCTATGTTAATTTCATCCCTTAAGAAATTCTATGGCCGCCACCATAACGTCTTTGAAAGATATGATGTGTCAGTGTCCCAAATGAAAGCGAACATATTCAGCTAGATTCACGTTTTCCCGGATTTGACTCTACCGATTTTGACATTTTCCTGGATTGACTCACTTAAAGTTTGACGGGAGCTGTTAACAGAGAAGGACATGCTAGTGTGACAGGTGCTGTGAACAGAGCAGGACATGCTTATTCTTCAGAAGCACCTGATGTCACTCTCAGTTTCATGGGAGTTCACACTGTGAGTGCCTTGGTTTTAAATGTTATGTTTTTATTTCTGTGCTTTGTAGCTGTCTTACATCATTGTTTTCTGTGTTCTCGGTTTTGCCATGTCTCTGAACTGCGATTTTTTGGAAATACTTACCCTTTGTTCCTTCGGTATTCTACTGCCGTTGTTAACAATTTAAAAAAAAATATTAATAGTTTAGTTTAAACTTAGTTTATTTGTAAATATAACAAATTTGATAAGACACAAGTAAGACATACTGATGAAGTCTTCTCCGGTTTACAATTATTAACAATATTATGACATGCTAACTAAATTACATATTACAATTTTAGATACAAGCTTTATAAAATAAGGTAAACACATTGAAACAAAAAGAAAAAAAGGAATGTGTGTGTGGTGATGCGTGTGAGGATATTTTTCTGGATACTTAGACAATAAGGAAACGTTCAGTTTTCTTAATATACTTATAGACATTATGTAAAACAATTACACATTGATCAAACGTAAGCTTGTCACTAAAACCAAGGAGAAGATTCAAGTCTATTCTACAATATCCCTGTACCCAGTTTAGATCATTTTTAATACCTCTCTGGCCTCAAAATAAAGAGGACATTCAAGAAAATAATGGGATGCAGACTCGTATGGATGGCCACATCGACATGAGGGATTTTGGATAATATTTACTTTCTGGAGATCACCATTTAAAAAAGATGCCATACATCGCAACTGGGTTAATATTATATTCAATTTCCTGGGGCCTATCGAGAAATGTTATGGTACAATTAATGTATCATATGTACTTTTTAGATGAGTTTTGAATTCAGATTTACTCTTGATATTCCAAATATCCAATTCTATATTGTTCCATTGCCGAATAGTTGAGGGGGAAAATGATTCGCTAGTTAAAGATAATCTACAAAAGGGGAGGGCGATATCGTTTCTGTTCCGCAGAGGATACGCAGTTGTTAACTGAAAACTCAGCGGCATCAGAACATTCAAATATTCTGGGGCAGTCTTATTGTAAATCGAATGAAATAGTTGTAATTTTTTTGTTCCCTTCTAGCACTTAATTTTTCCCAAACCATTTCTTTGTAAACAAGATCTGATTTTGTAAAAACGGGTAAGCCAGTTATTAAACGTGCAGCTTCCAGATGCATATTTTCTAATTTATTTGCAATTACAATACCACAGTTGTCCCACAATTCTGATGGGTATTCAAATAGCGGATGTATATAGACTAAAAATAATTTTTCTAATTTATTTCGAGACAATTTATATTTAAGCTTACGTAAAACATTCAGATGTTTAGAGACGCTTGATACAATATTTGCAATGTGCACATTCCACTTGGCGTCATTGCTAAATGTAACGCCTAAATGTTTTTGTGTTTCAATAAGAGGAATGGACTCCCCATTTAACAGAAAGGTAAGATTATTAGGAATATTGTTATTTGTAAACATATTGATATCTGTTTTGCTAGGATTAAAACACATGAACCATTTATTTGACCATTCATCGAGTTTCTCTAAATCATGGTCAATAACGTATTTAATTTGTTGAACATCACAGCTTGAGTAACCGAATGAAGTGTCATCAGCAAAGAGCCTACAAAGTGAGATAAGATTGTTTGCAATGTCATTTATGTATACTATAAAAAGAAGAGGACCCAGAACTGACCCTTGAGGAACACCAGCTTATATATTACAAAGTTGAGAGGACGATGATGCAATAAGAACTCTTTGTTTTCTGTTGTTTAGATAATAAGAATATAATTTATGAATTAATCCTTTATGACAAACCTTATCGAATGCCTTGGAAAAGTCGCAGAAGACAAAACAGTTATATTCTTTTTTCTCAATAGAATTAAGGACACAATTATACATTTCAAGAAGTTGATGAACAGTAGACCTCTTTGGTAAAAACCCAGTTTGGTACTCATAAATAACTTTATTACTTTATTACTTTGAAGATGATTATTAACGTGCTTGCAAACAACCCTCTCCATGATTTTCCCAACACAGCTTATAAGAGATATAGGTCTGTAATTTGAGGGAAGGGAGACGTCTCCTTTCTTAAAAATAGCAGTAACATTTGCAATTTCCAACTTGTGGTAAATATGCTTTGTTCCAAAGATTTATTAAAAATGATTTGAAGAGGGATTGCAATTTTTCAGGACATAATTTTAACATGCGGTGGCTTATTTCGTCTGGACCAGATGCCTTGTTGGGATTAATTATTTGAATGACATCGATGATTTCTTGAGTATTTACATTGATATAACTAATTGACGAGTTTGTTTTGGTAGGAAAATCAGGAAGATCTTTGTTTTCATCATTTACACTAGAAATTTGGGAAAAAAAATCATTCATCAGATTAATTATTTGAATGACATCGATGATTTCTTGAGTATTTACATTGATAGAACTAATTGACGAGTTTGTTTTGGCAGGAAAATCAGGAAGATCTTTGTTTTCATCATTTACACTAGAAATTTGGGAAAAATATTTATTCATCAGATTACATTTCTCGTCGTCATCATATACAGTTTCGTTCATACTTGGATCATTTATCTTATTTTTGAACGGTGGAATACAGTATGAGCTTTTATTGGATTTAATTAACATTCTCATAATTTTCCAACACATCTTTGAATTAGAAGCATTTTAAAGAAGTATGTTATCTTATATGAAAAAGAAAGTAAATGGGGTAAATGTCAAGGAGACAAGATCCCATATCCAGGTTAAATCGACCCAAAACAAAGCAATTCTTTTCGAAATTTTCTTTTGCAGCTTTTTTAAGGTTATTAACTTTATTACGCTGTTTCTTGTATTTAACCACATCCGACTCGCGGTTGAATTTTTTACCTTATTTCTCAATCTATCTCTTGAACTTATTTCTTTTCTTAGTTGACTGTTAAACCATGGTTTGCCCTTTCCCCTAATAGTTAACTTTTTTGTAGGAATACATTCTTTTGCAATCTCTATGAAAACATCGATAAATGATTGACACATTTCGTCAATACTTTTATTTCTGAATAACTCGTTCCAATTAACGTTATCAAATTTAAGCGAGAAAAGTTCTGTATTTGCGCGGTCGTAAATCCAAACTTCTCTCTCGAACGATCGTTTTATTGTACTAGGGCACGGCAAAAAGGCAATCGCGGCATCGTGATCACTTATAAAATTCGGCACTTCAAAAAAATTAATGTATCTTACATTAAGTTCGATTGCGCCAGGTTAATTGAATGTCTCTCGTTCATATCGTGGTGTCATGGTGTATAACCCCATTGCCAGCTTATCCAGATATCACGTGACTTTTAGACAACGGGGATGACAAATTGCTGCCCGTAATTCGATATATGAAAATAAGTGACAATCAAAGATTTAATCCATGCAGATATCTATTTAAATACTAAAGTTGAAAAAATGTGGTGTTATCTAGCGATTTTACAGTACATTCATCTTATCTCATACCAATTTGTAATATTTTAGAACAAGTAGAATTTACTTCCTTTTTAATTTGAAAAATTGAAATGTTTTAATCACAAATCGCCATTATAGCTATGTAAAAGTCGTTGACCCCACCTTCAGATTTACGAACAATACTGGAAACACTTTATTTCTTCGAAAAATGTGTAGTTATGTAGTGCTTCTTCATACATTGAAGAACATAAAAACACTACTTAAAACACTTTAATTATCGATCCTTATACTTCCAATCTATTTGAAAATTGCGATTTTTAACAACGAATCTACAGCACGGCTCGACACCGGAATTATTACTGAAATATTTTGTTTAATGTGTGAAAATAAAAGTCTGACACATAAATTTTCAAAAAAATCTTAATGTGACATTTTGTAGGATTTGTTTTAAAATGGTATTCGCACTGTATTCGTATGCAGACACTTAAAATATTGACAGGTCACACTTAACTTTGTGTTGTTTGATGTGTTACCTGTAACATTAGATGTTGATTCAACTACACACTGGTATATTGTGCTTCCCTTCAGATAATATTTGACAGGTGTCTAATTATTTTTCAATATAAAATCTTGTACGTACAGGACACGTGTATATAATTAATGAAATAAAATTAACACAATCATGTTTTGCTGTTTTAACTTTACATTTTCAAGGAACATATAATATTGCTCGAATTTCACCTGAGACTGAACATATTTAATTTCAAGTATAAATTTACAAAAAGAAACATTTATTTTTTAACTATAATTTTTTTCCGTCAAAACGCTTTTCTTGATGTTGAATAAATTTAGATCAACTGAACGCAATTTTTGTGCATTAAAACATTTAGATATATTTGCATATTGAAAATGAAGAAAAAATCTTCATTCAGAAATTCATTATTATTATATTTTTATTTTTTATTTGTATAATCTCAGACTATCGTCTAGTAACACATTACGTAACGTGACACCAGAGTATACGTTATCCTTCTTATTATTACACAAATAGTTGAAATTGATAGCCGCCGAGTATGTTGTATGGTACAAAAATGTATATGTTCTATGCTAAATGGTGTGTGGTTCATAGTGTATGGTGTTTGGTTCATGTTACAACACAATACACCATTCAACATACATCATTAACCATGAAACCATACACAATGACCCATTGAACTGTACACAATTACACCATACACTATACACCATAAAATGGTTATGTTTTACCCTACAAGAATTTAGTACTGTACATACTTCAACGACAAATTGCGATAGATTTATATGATGTAATTTGTCAGGACAGTACCCATGTGTATTGTCTTCATGTTTTGTGTTCTTCATTGTAAAGGTAATCGTTTTGTAGTACTTCAATGTAAAGGTACTCGTTTTGTAGTTTGATTTTTACTGTGAGTATTTTTGTGTATTTATTTTTTAGCCATTCACCACACACACAGGGGAGGGTTTGGATCCAAGAAAACGAGTTTAACCCCACCGCATTTTTTGCGCCTGTCCAAAGTCAAGAATATGTAATTAATTGGCTTTTCCTTGTCTTTTTATAATTTCTTTTAGTTTCTTGATATTCAGGTTATTGGATGTGATTTTTTTCCATTTATTTATTCATTTTTTTTTAATTTTTGGGGGCCATTTAAGGCTTTCTAAACATCAAAATGTGGGCTATTTCAATTTTTGGAAAATGACACTTAGACAAATGTTTGTTTTTATTCGGTTTTCCAATTGTTTTGATATAATCTACACTGATGAGACTTGTTGTCGAAATGGCCATATGCAGAAGATAAATTAACTGCAATTTTGGGTACTTCATCGGAACAAAATTTGTTTAAATAAATGAAATTAATCATTTTGGCTTGAATCATCTGCCTGTGATGTATTTTTCTATCTTTTTTATCAATCCGAATCCAAAGTCTAAGTCTCAGTCTTTTAAAATTAAATATTAAAATTGTGTTGATTCCAGTGGGATTCGAACCGCTTCTGTCAAGGTTGTAAGGGTTAAAAGTCCGCCACGCTACCACTGGACCACCATAGACTTGTTATAATTTCGGTTAATTTATATACTTAAGTGTCACATAAAATAAATTTGTAGTTCGTACTATTATACAACTTCTCTGGTCTCCAACAGAGATGGCGTGGGAAGTGTAATCTGTCTGTAATATCTGTGCATTCGAAGAACAGCCAAATCCCTCGGTGGGAAGGCAATCTCGATATTCATTTCTCTAATTCTAACCCCGTTGGGTTCCTACGATAGACTGATATATTGTAATTTTTAGGCCCTGCATTGGCGTGAATATTCGCAAATCCGGGGAGATGAACAAGTTTTCACGTTGTCTGAATTTATAGACAGCTTATATATATATATATATATATATATATATATATGTCTAAAAATAGCAACATCAACAACCTTGT
>MJUU01054983.1:5583-31381 GCA_002080025.1 Modiolus philippinarum | reverse complement strand
CAAAATTCATATATAACGTCTAAAAACAGCGACAAACTTGGAAATCTTATTTAATCCTCAGGATAAGCATGTAAATATGCTTACACAGGTCTTGAAAAATAAATTATATGCGTCTGAAGTCAAAGACCATCAGTGGAAAGATGTTTCCTCAGTGGAAAGATGTTCTCGATAATATCACATCCTAAGACTTTAACTCAGTTGGTCTTTGACTTCAGATGCATATTATTTATTTTTCAAGACCTGTATAAGCATATTCAAATGCTTATCCTGAGGATTAAATAAGATTTCAAAGTTTGTCGCTGTTTTAAGACGATATATATATATAGAGGGAACTACCAATGTGCAGATCTAACAATGTTGGGCTGATTTTCAGACGTGTATATATATATATATATATAAAGGAATAAAGAAAATTTGTTCAAAATGCTTAATAGTCTTTACGGAAAATATTTAAATACACAAATCAAAGAAATAATACATATTTTCATTCTGAAATCACCAACCGGTCTCACCCTTACGGGGATATTCATTGCTAACTATAAGGTAACGTCACAAGGTTCCTAACAACATTTACGGTAATCAGCGTCTTTACTATGTTTACTACCACGACGTTTTACGGAAATCAATTTTTTTCGTGACTTGAATTGTTCATGCGTTTAACAAAGGTCGGTATTTTTGTATAAATAATTGTTCTTTGTTTTCTCTCTGTTGCTGCGTAGTTTCCATTGAAAACTGATACAATGGGAAGACAAGGAAGTTTGGAATTAAATTTGTTGCACAATTATCGATGTGTTCGCTTAGGGGGATCATTCTGGTTGCCGGATTTCTAATTTGTTGCCGGTGCAGTGTCATTCGCCTCCTAATCGTAAGACTAGTTTGTCCAATGTAATTCTCATTACAACCCTGATAAGTAATAACGTAAATAACATTTGACGATGCACATGTCATACTGTTTTTGACGTTGAATATTGTACCGGATTTGAATTTAAAACTTGATCCTTCTATTAAATATATACAGTTGCCACAATTAGGTCTGCCACATTTCTGTACGGTATGAGTGTCTGAAGTTTTGTGTAATTTAGCACTGGTAATTAATTTCTTGGGTGACTTTGGCTGTCTTTTACTTTTTATATTTTGCTTGTATTCAATACCTTTCGCATTCGATTGTCATTTGACAGTATTGGCATGTTTCTGTGGATAGTGTAATCTGGGGGATCCACAGAAACATGCCAATACTGTCAAATGACAATCGAATGCGAAAGGTATTGAATACAAGCAAAATATAAAAAGTAAAAGACAGCCAAAGTCACCCAAGAAATTAATTACCAGTGCTAAATTACACAAAACTTCAGACACTCATACCGTACAGAAATGTGGCAGACCTAATTGTGGCAACTGTATATATTTAATAGAAGGATCAAGTTTTAAATTCAAATCCGGTACAATATTCAACGTCAAAAACAGTATGACATGTGCATCGTCAAATGTTATTTACGTTATTACTTATCAGGGTTGTAATGAGAATTACATTGGACAAACTAGTCTTACGATTAGGAGGCGAATGACACTGCACCGGCAACAAATTAGAAATCCGGCAACCAGAATGATCCCCCTAAGCGAACACATCGATAATTGTGCAACAAATTTAATTCCAAACTTCCTTGTCTTCCCATTGTATCAGTTTTCAATGGAAACTACGCAGCAACAGAGAGAAAACAAAGAACAATTATTTATACAAAAATACCGACCTTTGTTAAACGCATGAACAATTCAAGTCACGAAAAAAATTGATTTCCGTAAAACGTCGTGGTAGTAAACATAGTAAAGACGCTGATTACCGTAAATGTTGTTAGGAACCTTGTGACGTTACCTTATAGTTAGCAATGAATATCCCCGTAAGGGTGAGACCGGTTGGTGATTTCAGAATGAAAATATGTATTATTTCTTTGATTTGTGTATTTAAATATTTTCCGTAAAGACTATTAAGCATTTTGAACAAATTTTCTTTATTCCTTTATATATATATATATATATACACGTCTGAAAATCAGCCCAACATTGTTAGATCTGCACATTGGTAGTTCCCTCTATATATATATATCGTCTTAAAACAGCGACAAACTTTGAAATCTTATTTAATCCTCAGGATAAGCATTTGAATATGCTTATACAGGTCTTGAAAAATAAATAATATGCATCTGAAGTCAAAGACCAACTGAGTTAAAGTCTTAGGATGTGATATTATCGAGAACATCTTTCCACTGAGGAAACATCTTTCCACTGATGGTCTTTGACTTCAGACGCATATAATTTATTTTTCAAGACCTGTGTAAGCATATTTACATGCTTATCCTGAGGATTAAATAAGATTTCCAAGTTTGTCGCTGTTTTTAGACGTTATATATGAATTTTGCACATGACTAGTATTTTCTTCATCAAGAAGGTCCTTGGAGCTTATTCCGCCTTTTAGCTGAGTTTTGGGAATTATCGATTGACAAAAAAACGTCAACTCATCCTGCCCATCTTTTGGATGACACACAAAGACTTCTCAGTTTTTGTTTTGGTTTGTGTATTCTCACTAGTTATTTATTTCATTTCATTGAGTAGAGTAGAGTAGAGTAGACATTAAATATGGAACTTTGAATTTTTTTCCCTCCCGTCTGCTCCAGCGAGATCCATCAACCATGGGGCTAAATGGGTAGGAAGAGGAAATCTACCAGCCAATCTCCAGTCTTGTACACCCTTCCGAGGAAGTAATATTTCAGCAGCGGTTTCCAATTTTTAGATCCGAATTGCACTGACGAGATGTAAATTCATCAAAATTGGGCCTTATATTCAACATTGAAATTCAAATGAAGTGTTGCGTATCACTCAAATTGTAGTGGTCAAATTCCTCAGTGGAAAGATGTTCTCGATAATATCACATCCTAAGACTTTAACTCAGTTGGTCTTTGACTTCAGACGCATATATATATGCCATTGTAGTTTACACTCTCAAAATCATCTGACCGACAGATTGCATTTTTGGTTGACACATACCTAGTGTTCGAAGCTACAACTCTTTGTACAATTTCGATACAAGCGCCTAGCATGTTAGTCAGAGGTAATATCCACTAGACCAATCTACATCCCTCAAGAGAAGGATTTTCAACTTTTCCACGTCAGTATAAATATCACATGACTTTCATACATGATGTTTATGGAGTTGCGAGAATGCATAGATGTAACACTAGACAATTGCTTTAATCCTGATCAAATTGATAACAACAAATAACCAAAGTGTCTCGTGTGTAGAAGTACTCATTACATGTAACAAAAATATCGAAACATGAGGCCAAATCCAAAACAAAGGACATCGACCGAGTACCATACACGGAATGAAGCCTCAGTATTTTTTAGAGGTTTGAATTTTATATAAACTGTAAAGTCTATGAAACGCGAGGTAAATATAAGGCCAAATAATATATTATTCAAAGCGCCTGGAAACTGCTAATTTTCTCTATATTCACGAAATGTCTACCTTAAAGGACATGATTATTCACCGAAACCTATATTCGTTCAGAGGTGAAGCTGTGTATGGTATAAATTTTTCATGTTCGTTAACAATGACATCTAAATTAATTTGAGAGAAAATATGAAAATTTTGTAAAATGTCATAAAAACTGTTTTCATATAGTCTTTCCCTTAACCAGATATACATATTAGGGTAGTATATTTTTATATTATGAATGTAAGACAGTGCATTTCCAATTCTTTGTAGTATATTTCTATCTCACTCCAGCTGAAAATTTCGAAAATTTCATTACAAAAAATAAATACAACAAAAACTTTCAACAATTAGTAAAAAAAGTTTAGAAGTAATTGGTCATAATCTTTTTAATTTTCAAATAATTGGGTTCAAATTATTATAATAACCAGCTACTTTTCCTCATTTGAGTTGTCATATAATATTTATTTTTAAAATTAGGAATGAGATTGATTCAGAACCCCTCTTCAAATTGAACCAAAAGTTTGGTACAATAAGAAAAATATAAAGAAATAAGATTATTTCTTCTATGTAATATTTTATTTCTTTGCAACAAATGTAAACAGACAAACAAGACAAATTAAGGGATAAAATTGGAGAATCATTATTGATTATTTACAGAAGGCCAACAAACATTTTATCAGATGTGTTTCGAATACAATACATAATTTCCAAGTTAAAAGAAAGAAATTAAAAAAAGACAATAAAATAAAACCAATAGATATACTTTTCAAGTTCAACATCTGTGATAATATATAAAATACATCCGGTGCACGAAGTTTCATATATAACCACTGTCTTCAAGTACAATTGTTAAATAACATGTAATTACTTCATTATCTAAATTTTTAACGTAAGTGAGAACCGAACCGTCATTAAATCATGGCTATATCACAATTAAATAAATAAATCAAACTGCATGCTGTTGGCTTGATTTAAGACAATTATATTTTTTATGGAAACAGTGCTAATTCTATTAGAATCATAGATAAGATGTTCCTCATCAAAATCTTATATATTATAATCCCTAACTAATCAAGAAATATTGAATCCTGCTTTTGCTTTTTAGTTTGTTGGATCATTGACCTTCAAATTAATATCATGCTGAAACTATTACCAAGCCATTGTTGTGCATTGAATTAATGTTATTGGATTTGAACATATTTTCAAGGTATACCGGAATTCATAAAGGTTCCAGATATTGCCATTGAAGATGGATTTTTGACAGCTTATGGAAATGTTTCCGGCGTATTTCCAAAGCCGATCTGTGATATTAATGTTAAGGTAGGTAACACTTCATTATTCTCTTTATTACAAAGATTAACTTTTTAAAATATTCGGAAAATATTTCTAAAGTAAGTGAGAACCGAACCGTCAGTTCAAAAGCAACCATCCATAGACAACGGCAACATCGGAAAACAAAGATATAAAATGAGCCTGGCACAGCAAAGAAAAATGAAGACACAGACATATATAAAAATGAACAACACGGATCCAATATAAAACCATGGGTGAGATCATCTCCTGCTTCTTATAAGACACCCGTCGTGTTGAACATGTCATCTGCGGTAGTAAAGTCAAATCCGGTAGAAAAGAAACAAACTTTAGTGGCAAAGAGAATGATATGTTGTCATCTGGAAAACAGATATCCCCTAGCGGTCTACAAGATCGTGAAGTCGACCTTAAAACTTCTGAAGTGATGACTTCAAGTTATGGGTAACATACCTTGGCTTAAGTAGCCTATTTGTAAGCAACCGAGCTCTATCAAAGTAGTCGCTGTAATTAAGTGAACAATTCTTTTGTGCATTGTTCTTGTTCACAACTTTCTATAGATCTGATTTTTAACACCATTGTTGTAATTATTCATACTTTCAACTGCCTCTGTCTGAACGTGTTAAGTAAGTGCATTCTTCAATATCTTTAAAATTGTTCCCTTTTAATAAAACAGTTTTTAACAAGACGTAACTAAATTAGTGATATAAATAGTTTCAAGTCTTCAATTGACGTAATATTGTTACAGTAAATAATAACAAAATACAGAAGTTACCGTTAATTTATTTTCTGCATATGCGCATTTTGACAACTTATGTCTCATCAGTGCAGATCAAACCAAAATATTGTTCTTGGTAATAAAATTGGTATTTGTTTTTAATATTTATAGATTTCATTGCATTTGCCATATCACAAATATTATCAACCAAATATCCATGTCTTAAAGTTTTAAGGCTCGAGGTATGATATGCGGCTTGCACGAAAGATGTGATATGAAAAAATGACGTCTTATGATTTTTTATTATTATTCAACTTAGCAACAGAAAAAAACTTTAATCTCAAAATATTCTGCACACTTACATTGATATCTTTGGAACTCCTTTATTGCAACATCGGAAGCTTTTTAATAAATATAAAAAACAAAATGTATAGATAACAACATATCGAGGTTATTGAGAATTTAGTTTCTGCATAAGGTCATTTCGACAGTTTATATCTCTTCAGTGCAAATCAAAACGTTTTGAAATGCATTAACGTAAAAAGGTGTAAAAGCCCGTCTAGTCAAATTTGTTGAAACTTCATTACATGCCTATAATTTCTTGTATCATCAAGCGGACTTAATTTTGATCATATTATGTTTGATATCTTTTTAAAAATTAATTCAAATTAAATAGACGATTTATTTTTTTCTGGTCACATGCCTTTTAAATTGGATTGAACATTTGTCGAAAGTGTACAGAATGAGATAATTCCTTGGTTCAAACTCGAGCTTCCGAACAAGTGATGTTTCTTTCAGGTCCCTGTTATATATATAGGACAAAAAGACGACATCTCATCCTTCCTTTTATTTGGATGACACACAAAGACTTCTGAGTTTCTGTTTTGGTTTGTGTATTCTCACCACTAATTTATTTCAATTCATAGCGTAGAGTAGAGTAGACCTTTAATATGGAACTTTTCCCCTCCCGACTGCTCCAGCTAGATCCATCAATTGCGGGACTCATTGGGTAGGAGCCGGAAATTTACTATCCATGCAGTCTTTGATACACTTCCGAGGAAGTATATTTCGGCAGCACTTTTCCAATCTTTAGAGGCAAGTTGCATTGACCAGATGCAAGTTCATCGTAATGGGAGCTTATCTGCAATTTTCAAATTGAAATGTAGTTTTGCGTGTAACGCAAATTGTATTGGTCAAATTTCGCAGCGGAAAGATAATTTCGATAATATTATACTACTCAACAAAAGAAACAATACAAAAATTTTATCAAAAAAAATATTTTACCGTTTAGTGGAAAACCATAAATAGACAATATGTATTTTCTGCACGTAGTAATTAACATTATGCCCAAAAATGTCTCTTTTAATTTCTGAACCATCTTCGGTCACGATCAAGGTCATAATTCGAAATTTCTGTTTGCAGTCGTAAAAAGTGAGTATATCCATATTTTCTTTTTCCAAAACCATCACATTTTTAACCGGATGACTTAAAACTTCTATTGCTACATCGACCATGATTTCCTCGGGCCTACTTTCCATTTTCAACTACCATTCTTATAAACGATAAACACGTATTATGCGATTTTGACGTTGCGACGTCTCATGGGACCTGCTCTCACGTGATTTATCATTTGACTGAAATGTTTGCTTTAGATTTATCAAAAGTCTTTAGTTTGTTCTTCCTTTCACAATACAATGACTTTCGAGGGCAAAAATCAAGACCGACGGTTTGACCGCCTAAAGTAATTGTCCACGTTGATTTTGGATTGAACGGGGCATCGAAATAATACATTGTCTTCAATTTTTTAGGACGGCAAATTGTTAACATGATGAATTATTGACATCAAACACTTTTGATCATCAATCCGTAAAAGGCAAACTCGATCATCAGGCAAAAAACTACCAATCCGGATTTTTATCGTATCCGTTTCGGAATTGATCTAAAAATGGAATAAACAAATGAGTTTTAGCGCTGTATCCATTAATACACTTAAATAAAAGCTTTTGATTTCGAAATACAAAAATATATACAAAATTAATGGTGTATTATTTCTTTTGTTGAGTAGTATATATATTACTTAAACTCTAACTCAGTTAGTCTTTGACTTTGGGTCGTTTCCCAAACGAAGTTTCTGGAGACTTATTATTTTTACACCGTTTCTGAATAATAATATTATTATTATTTATTGTGTTTTGATGAAGAACCGGATAGGTTTCGAAATATCAACTACTATTTTAATGTGCTTTTATGTATAGATTTCCAAATGAAATAAATATAAAATATATATGGAAAGATAAAGGAACAAAGCAACAACTCAGAAAATTCCAAGGATACGCATGATATGACCTAATTATTGTATGACGTCAGGGCGTTAGACAGTATTAGAATCAGAAAATGAACATCCGGTAAGGCGTCCATTTTTGCGTTGCATTACGGTAAATCGTCCATTTCTGCATTGCATGACGGTCAATAAAGTGTAACGTGCTCATTAGATTAATATAAGGTTACGACAATAACACTGCATAGTAATAAAATGAAACTTTCGATTTAGGTTTCATTTTTTTTATTTTTTGCATGATACTATTTAAAATGACATTAGATACCATTTTTTCAGCGTGCTGTTGGCATACAAATAATTACAAATAAAGGAAAATTTATATTTAAGCCCTTCTGTGGGTCTTTCTTTATTTTTAGTTTTCATTTTTGTTTGAAAAAAGCCCGAAGAAGTTCTAAAATATAAACTGTTCTTTTATTTGTGCCATTCACACACATTTATATTGCATAACACAATATCAAGCAATAGAGTAAAAATAAATCATTTTTGAACATCGGTAATGTCTTGAATTTGTTTCAGATTTCAGCCGTACAAAGAAAAAGTATGATTAATGTCACGGAAAGAGACATGATGTACGTAATTAACATCAACATACTGCTGTCCCAAAAATCAATCTGCTCTGATTATTTGTATATGCACTGCTCTGTGGGCTCCACAGAAATTGTTATATACAACCGATCACTTGATTCCTGCAAAGGTTTGTATCTTATTGCTCAGTCATATAATTATCTATAATTTACATCAGTGTAGATATGCATGACACTTGTTTTGAGTGTGAGCTTTTGCAAGCATTCTGCTTCCGTCGATCGAACGTATACCATTTCAAAAGCTTTGAATCTGCTTGGTAAATTGAAACCATACATGACCTGAATCATTACCATGATTTTCAGTTTCAAATTGTGTTTGATAATTGCTTAGCCCGAACAAAATGTCTGCTGTTACAAAAAACAGAATAAAACGGGAAATAGCTGATTTTGCAAATATTTCAAAAACTGTTACAGATATAAAAATTCTGACATTGGATAAAATAAGGAGCACGGTAATATCTAACTGCCTTCAATTTTGAAGGTATTTTGAAAACCCTTAATAATCCTAAATTTAAGGATTATTTACATCAGATCTATCCAAATGAGCTTGAAATTAAAGAAACAACTGAAACACCTACTTCAGCTTCGTACTTAGATCTTTTATTGTATATTGACGAAGATGGACGTTTGAAATCTAAGCTATATGACAAGCGTGATGATTTTAATTTCCCCATTGTGAACTTTCCCTTTCTTAGCAGCAATATACCTACCTCTCCAGCCTATGGAGTGTACATTTCACAGTTGATTCGTTACTGTCGAGCTTGTAGTTTGTACAGTGATTTTTTGAACAGAGCAAAAACACTGTCCCAAAAGCTGCTTAGTCAGGGATTTGTTCAACCTTTGTTAATTTCATCCCTCAAGAAATTCTATGGCCGTCACCATAGCATCATTGAAAGATATGACGTGTCAGTATCCCAAATGAAAGTGGACATTTTCAGCTAGATTCACGTCTTCCCGGATTTGACTACCGACTTTGACATTTTCCCGGATTGAATCACTCACAGTGTGACGGGTGCTGTTAACAGAGCAGGACATGCTTACCCTTCCGGAGCACCTGATGTCACTCTCAGTTTCACTGGAGTTCACACTGTGAGTGCCTTTGTTCTGAATGTTGTGGTTTCTGGTTCTGTGCTTTGTGTCTGTCTGGCGTCATTGTTTTTGTGTCTAACGTCATTGTTTTCTGTGTTCTCGTTTTTGCCCTGTCTTTGGACTTCGATTTTTGTGAATGTCACCCCTTTGTTCCTTCGGTATTCTACTGCCGTTGTTTCGTAGAATTTTAGTTTTCTTAATATTTGTCTTTTATATTAGAAACAATAGGAGATAAAGGTTTTGTTAAAATAACTAATAATAAGCATGTCAATATATACCTCTGCTGCAATTTTAAAGAAAATTAAATTATTCATCTAGACGCTTCTTCCTTTTCTCCATTGAATTGTTATAATTTAATGTTTTAGTTAAATTTCCAAAACAAGTTAAGGGAGAGGTTAAGCTTGTTTAGCTGATGTGTTCCGCTTATCAAGAACTGCATTTCTACATATGTTGATACAATCTTCATACCTTTAAACAAAACAACGGCAATAGAGTACCAAATGAACAAAGAAAAAGATTACATAAATCAAAGTCCAGATATAAGGCCATTTACCAAATGTATGAACTAAGTACAGATCATAAATTCGAGATGGCCACCACTGCAGATCTAATTTTTACATTGGAAAAATGTTGGAAATTAATTGAATATCAAGTTGATATTAGCTAGGCATGGTAAAATGATGGTCATCTATCACATTTGTGTTGCCCGCTGCACAAAGACAGCTTGAATTAAAAATGGTATGCGTTCGTGTCTTTGTCGGTCCGTCTATCGGCATATGACATTTCTTGTGGACGCAACATTTCAGAAACTATAACTTTGATTTTATTATAATTATACATGATTGTTAGTCACCATCTGTGCTAGATCCAGTTGCATCACCATTTTGATTCGTCAAAATTTTCAGGAGTCAAGGCTTTGTAAATATTTAACATGTTCCCAATGCCAAATATTGACGCAACTGCTAAAATTTCCGCTACTTCAAATTTTACAGAAGTGTTAGTCACTGTATGTAATAGATCACAGCAATTTATCTGAGCAATGTCAGACTAAACTTTATAAAGCTTTAAAAAATTAACATGTTGAAATTACACGCAGGATAAATAGCTAAAAAAGAGCATGAATGGCATGATTGAATAACATAAATAGCAGTAAAAGATTTATTGTTCATACGGAAACATTCCCTTTATTTCTACAATTTGTACTGCAACACACTCTTTTTGGTGTGTCTTTAACTTAAAAAATATGTAATGATAAGTGGTAGTTTTAAGAAGGTAATAAACCTAAGGGGACAACAAACTTCATATGAAAAAATATTCAATATTTCTAACTTCGGTATTACGTTATTCTACAGTTGGGTGCTGACGCAACATTCCACCCAAGTGCACTCCAAAAGCGTTCATTGCGTGCACTTCGCGTGCACTTAAAAGTGATTCCATGACAGCCTAGAGTGAACTTGTGACCACTTTCAAGTGCACTTGAAAAGAAGATGCGATCGCGGGAGTGATCGCAAAGTGCACTTGAAGTGAACTTCGTGGCAGCTTTGGGTTGCTCTTAGCGATTGGTCAGTTCAAAACACGTGATATTAATATGACGAAATTAACTTTAAGCAAAAAGTATGAAAACTCGACGACTTAACTCTCTTTTTAATCTATTTTTTATAATAAATGAAAACCAAAATGCCATAATAAATTATAGCGTTTTTTTTTTATTTATACATTCCATGCTTACGTCACATTATATTCTTCATAAATCTTTCAAAAAAGGGTATTTCATCGAGGCCTATGTTCATGCTTGAGATCTTAAATTCATATGTACTTTCAAAAAAAAAAAAAACTTTCTCGCAATACCAAATTTATACATCGATTTTCAAAAATGACCTCAAAAGTTGGAGATATTATTTGTCAGTGCTTATTACAATTGTCGCAACACAACATTTGTATGTATTTTTCCCAAAATTACCTCACAAGATTGAAATATTTTGCAGTTTAGCTGTTTTCCTTTCTTGTGATACCAAATTTATGCATCTTTTGTCAAAAATGAATCCAAAAGTGGGAGATATCATATGTTGGTGCTTATTTCAATTGTTGCATGTATTTTTCCCAAAATTACCTTATAAGATTGAAATATTTTTCATTTTAGTTTTTTTCCTTTATAGCGATACCAAATTAATTAATCTTATAAAAAAATAACCTCAGAAGTGGGAGATATTATATGTCAGTGCTTATTTCAATTGTCGCGATACAACATTTATATGTATTTTTCCCAAAATTACCTTATAATATTGAAGTATTTTGCATTTCAGCTTTTTTCCTTTCTCGTGATACCAAATTTATACATCTTTTTTCAAAAATGTACTCAAAAGTTGGAGATATTATATGTCGGTGCTTATTTCAATTGCCCAGCAGGCACACAACATTTAAAAAACATTGAAACAACATTGAGCTTTTACGTTGAAACAATATTGAAATTTGGTTTCATATGGAAGTTTTATCAACGTTGACTTTTCAACATTGAATCAATGTTGTAAAACAACATTGAAACAATGTTAAATTAACATCTAGTCAAGGTTGTTTTAACGTTGGAAACAACGTTGGAAAACACATAGAAAACAACATTGAAGAAATGTTGAAACAACCTTAATTATTTAAAGTCAGTACTAGGTACTTTCAAAAGTAGAAATTACTGTGCTAAAATTAACTAGTTCACCAGGGGCGTGTTGAACTTTGCTCAAAAGGTATTGTCAAGATGGTCATGAGGTTTCCACAGATGGTTTAAAAATACAATCCACAAATGAGAAGATTCCATGTAAAATACTGGACATGCCTTTAATCTATCCTTCTTTTTGAAGTGACATAAATGCCATGTGTGTATGGGATCATCTTGCCATAACAGTATACCTTACAGATGATACTCCCAATTTTTTGTGCGTGTTCAAAATGTCAGTTCTTTTGTATTCAGAATTGTCTTTTTTGTCATACTGTTATATAGATAATGAAATACCGAATTTAGTTTCATCTTATGTCTTGGGTGCACACCACATCAAAAACTTTGGAAACCCATAAACTAACAGAGAACATATAACAAAAAGATCTAAATAGAAGGCTGAAACTCAGGTAAGGACAGAGCTATGCATGAGGGAGATACTTCTTAGTTCAGGCAAAACTTTCCAAAATTTAGATTCAAATGAAATCGGTTTTTTGGTTAGCACCAAAGTACCAACAATTTGATTGGTGAATACCCTCTGGGTTTAATAGTCCATCAGTAGAAAGCATTGGCCAAGTGGCAATAAATAACAAAATACCAGTTACTGTGAATCAAGTTTCTGAATATGGCCTTTTATATTAGTTAAAGGTGTACAGATGTGTGCTTGTGATACCACAGATTATCATTACAAAGATGTATTGCATACTCTCATTTAATCTGTATTCACAGGCCAGAAACTATGTATGTCTAAGATTAGAAAATAATATTAAAAAGCTTGTATAGCTATCAAACCTTTGAACACATTACTTTCGCTGCCTGTGCATGGACAAGATCATGTTTACTCTCTGAAAAACATTATGATATCAATGTTTAAGGGAGTTCACACTATAGAGCTTTATTTTTGTGGCATTTGTATTTGTTTTGCTGTTGTTACATTTTCTCTTCAAGTTTAATATTTTTTGTAATTATGTCTTTTAAATTTTTGTTTCCATATTCATTCCGATATTGAAGCATAATGCAGTCTGATCAGAAATAAGAAACACCAAAAGAAGGGAACTACGTTGTTTATTTTTTAATCCATTTTGCGCCTCCCACCACCTCCTACTCTCCCTGATGCAAATCCTAAATAGTTTGCAGCTACTTCCTTGATCTTTTCTTCAGTACAATCAACATAGCAAGCTGTCACCGCTTCTGAAAATTAGATAGAGAAAAAAACACAAAATTAAAGACTTTTAATCACATTCATGATAATAAGGTGGGTAATTCCAGAAAAAAAACTAGAGTTACTGTGGCCTAGTTGGCCATATGGTTTGCATTGAGCTACGATGACAAAGTCCAAAACATGTCAAGATTTGGAAAAAAATTACTGTGGAAGGACTTTTATTCGTGGACATCATTTTTTGTGGTTTCATATATATCACCATTTTGAGGGTACTTAAATTCATGGTTTCGAATTTTCTGCATTAATAGCACTCTATAACAAAATACATTTCGTCGGGAACTTAATTTCGTGCTTTAGACGAACCACGAAATCCAACAAAAACTGGAACCCAACGAACAATAGTACATTCACAGTATTTGAAAACAAAAGATATAGTGCACATCTGCAATATCTTATTAAGCTCCTCAATTAGAATCAAAGATTTTTTGCACTTTAAGTTTTGAAAATGTTTATAACAACTGTATACAGGAATTTAAATTGCTATCGTTGGTAGAATTCCAAAACAACAGGTCTATTGAGAGTTTCAGGAAATTCACCAAAATAAGAATCAAAAGATTATTGCAATTTGACTTCCTAAAATGATCCTTATAATTGAAAGAAACTGTTAAATGGTTGCTAGGTAGAATTCCATAAAGTAACTGGTCTGTGAGAGTTGCAGGAATGTAAACCAAAAAATTGGAATAAAAAACTTGTATTTTATTTCCAAAAATGTTCGCTTTAGCATTGCTGCAAAGAATTTTCTAAAAAAGCTTTTTTTTGAGAGTTCAAAATTTAAACATAGGTTATCAACGATTACAAAGTTCGCCTCGTGGCACATGGACACAGAAACCCAAATTTGGCCAGGGTGTTCATTTACCATCCCTAATGCATGTATACACAGTAACCGAGACCTGAATTCGGATATAAACTTGAATGTAAGTCAATAATGTGGGAAAATATAGGTCAAAGTGATCTAATTTTGCCTGGATGCTGACCTACCGCCAAAGATGCATGCACATGCAAGGTTAGATGATCCTCCCATGTACAGTGACTGAGATCTGAACTCGGACGTAAACTTGAATGTAAGTCACTCAAGCAGAAAACATAGGTCAAAGTGACCTAATTTTGCCTGGATGCTGACCTACCATCAGAGATGCATGCACATGCAAGGTTAGATGATCCTACCATGTACAGTGACTGAGATCTGAACTCGGATGTAAACTACAATGTTAGTCCTTCAAGCGGAATATATAGGTCAAAGTGACCTAATTTTGCCTGGATGCTGACCTACCATCAGGGATGCATGCATATGCACAGTTAGATTATTGTACTATGTATAGTAACTGAGATATGAACTAAAATGTAAATTTGAATGCAAGCCACTAAAGCGGAAAATATAGGTCAGAGAGACCTAATTTTCTTGGAGGCTGTGAGTTAACCCAAGATGCACCTGCATGCAAATTTTGATGACCCTACACTGCATAGTTACTAAGATATATACCCAAATGCGGACGAAGACGCGGACGCCGGGGGTACTCCAATAGTCCCCCTCAACTTCGTTGAGGCGAACTAAAAATATTGGAATTATATTATTTATATAATTTAATTCCTCAATGCTCAAAATCATGTTTGGTACCAAAACACTTTCAATAAACAGCTGCGCCAAGAGCGCATGATACGCCCGTCCCCACTTTAAAGCAAACTGATTAAATGATTCTTGAAATTAAAAACTCCATATGAACAAACATGACAAGGGACTTCTGATATGTATCAATTTTTTCATCTGATGTTAAACAGTAAAAAATGTATATTGGTTTAGGGGTAGTGATGTCTTAAAATAAAAAGAAATAGCAATGTGTAGACAGAAATTCCAATTTCATACTTTTTTTTTTAAAAAAGTCCTATAACTCTGGAACGAAAAATCCTTCCACAAAATAAAACGATAGGGACCTTTCTTCTGTCATATCCAACAATCTTGCAAAGTTTCAAGAAAAAATGAATAAAGTGTTCTCTAGCTAGAATATGACATGTGGACAGAAATGGTATTTCATGCTTTTTTTAAATAATCAAAGTCCCATAACTCTGTAACGAAAAATCCATTGACAAAATAAAAAGACAGGGAGCTTTCTTCCGTCGTACCCAACAATCCTGCAAAGTCTGAAGAAAAATGTTCAAAGCATTCTCTGCTTAGAGTACGACATGTGGACGAAAATTGCAATTTCAAGCTTTTTTGAAATCCCATAACTCTGGAACCAAAAATCCAATGACAAAATAAAACGATAGGGAGCTTTCTCCCGTCATACCAAACAATCCTGCTAAGTTTCAAGAAAAATGTTCAAAGCATTTTCTAGTTACAGTACGACGTGTGAACGGACGGATACCGGTATACCATAATACGTCCCTTCAAAGACAGGCGTATAAAAATTATTTGACCAATATTTTAAGCAAAGTTGGAACCAGAATCAGAATTCCATCAGTCCTGATAAGTATCTTCCCACTGTATGCATTACTTTCTATTTTAATAATATTTTATTACGATTTAAAGACATAATTCAAACTTTAATCTGTGGATTAAAATTAATTTTTTTAGCCTTAAAAAAAAAAGAAAATTGAATACTGACAAAATCCGAAAGTGCCCAGCCCCCTTGTGTGTCCGAAAAACCTGTTTGAGGAATTTCATGGAAATCATTAAACAGGTTTTGTGGAAAAACATAAATAACAAAATGTAATTGTTGACGACAATGACAGACATTTGGATTGTCGAAAAAAAACAAAAACAAAAACAAAAAACAAAACAAAAATATATTAAACAAAAAAATATCTGAAATTTTCAATTGCAGGTATTTTCCATCAATAATATACCTTCTGTTAACTTTCATGAATTTCCATAAAGAGTTATAAAAGTAAATTAACTACAAAGAAGGTTTTAATACTAATAAACAAACCTTTTATTAATTTGAACAGACTTGAATCCCAAATGCGAATTTGTTCTTCTTCCCTTTCATATTCATTTGTGCCATAAGTCTGTTTGTGCGATAAGTCTGTTTGTCATTAACCTGTAAAAATGATATAATATAATTGTTTGTGTTAACCTGTAAAAATGATAGAATACAAACGTTTGTCGTTAACCTGTAAAAATGATAGAATATAGTCGTTTGTCGTTAACCTGTACTAAAGGGCTACGCCGAGCACAGCATGATACGAGCGCAGCATGTCGACCACTGAAATTTGAACAAGTGTATTTTAAAGTGAATGTGGACACAGTATGGAGCTTGACAGTAATTTGATGGACACATTAAGAAAAATTGCAATTCTGGCCCCTTTGACCCCTTATAGCTCGGAAATGGTAATAGCTATGCTAATTCTGTTGACATACTACCAAAACCTTACAACAAGACAAATCCATAGAATAAATCCTATCAAAATCTGATGAAAAATAAAGATTTCACACATTTCTAAAAATTGCAATTTTGGGCCCTTTGACCCCTTATAGCTTGAAAACAGTAAGAGCTTTGACAAATCCGTTGCAATATCTCTGAAAGCTGACAATAAGAGGAATCTAAAGAAAAAAATCCCATCGAAATCCGATGAAAAATAAAAATTTTAGGTAATCAGCATATTTGCAATCTTGGCCCCGTTTTCCCCCTCATAGCTCGGAAAGGAACCAAGTTAACAAAAATCTGATGGTGCAGTGCTGGTTAATTTTTCTTAAGGAATCCATTGCAAAAAAAAATGCATCAAAATCGAACTAAAAATAAAAAAAATAAAATTTTTGAGATTCCACCCCTTTAGGGCCCCATTTAGCTCATGAACGGTACATGCGATGTGAAATCCGTTTAAATACTACAGATTGGAAATTTAATAAGGAGCACACTGAAAGAAACCCCATCAAAATCTGATAAATAATAAATATTCTACAGCCCAATATATGAAAACACCCAATTTGGCCCTTTTTGGCCCTCTTTTCAGAAACGGGCGGGGCTACAATACCCAAAACCAATCCCAACCTTCCCTTTGTGCCAAGGAACATTGTGTTAAAATTTCATAAGGATTGGTCGACTAGAACTCAAGTTATCGCACGAAAACGAAGTTTCCACAGACGCCGACGCCGACGACGCCGCCGACGACACCGCCGACGACGACGCCGCCAGTATCATACCAATATACGACCTCAAAATTTTTTTTGCGGTCGTATAAAAATGATATAATATAAAGGTTTGTCGTTAACCTGTAAAAATGATAGAATATAATTGTTTCACCTAAGTTCAATATCTCATTTCAATAATATATAACAGATGGCAACTATCTATATCCCCACTTGTTGAACCATGAATCAATATGGTAAGTGCAAGTGGACCAAATACAGCCCTGGACACAGTACAAGTGCATACACAATACAAGAATACAAGAAGGATTTTACATATTTTGAAAATTTCAGCCCCTTTGACCCCTTTTAGCTCGGAAACCGTACGACCTGCACCAAATCCGTTGACAAAATGCCAAAGCTTTCATTATATCAAGAGGAATCAGAAGAAAAAAGTCCCATTCAATTCTGTTAAAAATAAAAATTTCTAATATTTCGAAAAAAATGCAATTTTGGCCCCTTTCACCCCTTGTAGCTCTGAAACAGTAGGAGCTACTCGAAATCCGCTGGCATCACTTTGAAAGCTTATATCATGAAGAATCTTAAGAAAAAAATCCCATCCCAATCCGATGAAAAATAATAGATGAAAAATTGCAATTTTGACTCCTTGTAGCTCAGAAACGGTAAAAGCTACGCGAAATCCGTTGACATATTACTGAAAGCTTATATCAAGGGAATCCAAAGAAAAACTAGAAAATGTGTCTGTAAGCCATGGATGCCCTGCCAATAAACTTATCGCAAAAGATAACCTAAGTCGCTCAAACAAAAAATATAGGACAAGGTCACTTAACTGTACATAATTTGGGAAGTACTGATCAAGATGATTAATTTGCTGAAAAACATTGTTTTATAAATGTGAAGTTGTTTAGAAATCGACCTGAACTCATAGTTTGACCGAAGTCATTCATGCATAAAATATAGGTCATGGATACCAAATTGTTAGTGAAACATGTAGTTCTTCCATAAATGAATGTTTCTGTAAAATATCATGATGCTACAATACATAGTCGTTGAAAAACAGACTTAAATGCAAAAGTTAACCAAAGTCACTGAAGCGTAAAATGAAGGTCAAAGCCACCTAATTGTCAATAATTTGTGTAGTACTCATTAAGACAATTAATTTAATGAAACATCATTGTCTTATAATGTGTACTGTAGTTATTGAGAAATAGACTTTAACACTAAATTTAACCAAAGTCACTGAAGTGCGAAATGTAGGTCAAAGTCACCTAATTGTCAAGGATTTGTATAGTACTCATCAAGACAAATAATTTGATGAAACACCATTGTCTTATAACATGTAGTTGTTGAAAAATTGACTTTAACGCAAAACTTAACCAAAGTCACTGAAGCGTAAAATGTAGGTCAAAGGCACCTTATTGTCAATGACTTTTGTAGTACTCATCAAAGCAATTAATTAGATGAAACATCATTGTTCTATAATGTGTAGTTGTTGAGAAATGGACTTTAACACAAAACTTAGCCAGAGTCACTCAAGCATGAAATGTAGGTCAAAGAGTCAAACTATCTAGTGAACTCTGTAGTACTTAAGTATCAAATATCTACATGTACCTACTGACCTACTATCAATGTTCTATACCTTACAGTTTCCGAGATTATTGTACCTTAACGCAAAACTTAACCGAACGGAAGGACAGACAAGGGTAACACTATATGCCCCTACCACATTCGTGGGCGGGGCATAAAAAAGCCATATAGCAGACTGTCATGTACTACCCAAGACCAACATATATACCGAATATCATTGGCCTACCACTTAAAGTTACTGAGAAAATGACCTTATCACAACAACTTAACATGTTCACTAAACCATGAAATTGAGGTCAAGGACAACAGCCATATGACAGACTGTCATGTACTACCTAAGACGAACCTACATAACAGATATCATTGACCTACCACTTATAGTTACTGAGAAACTTATCTAAGCACAAAAACTTAACATGTTCATTGGACCATGAAATTGAGGTCACACACAAAAGCCATATAGCAGACTGTCATGTACTATTCAAGACCAACCTATATACCAAATATCATTGAACTACCACTTACAGTTACTGAGACCTAATCACAAAAACTTTACATGAAAGTTTACGCCGACGCCATCATACCTGTACGCATACATCTCGCTTTCCGCGCCTTTCGTCGCGAGCGAGACAAAAAATACATCATGTTTTTAGTATAAATCATTCATAATATATTGTGTTCTTCATAACCATGATAACTGTATCAAGACGTTACGGCCATTGGCCTTCATCAGTTGTCACTATATCAAACTGTCCCACAAATTGGTGGCTTCTTCCTTTGATAAATCATTTGATTTATTTTGATTATTTCAATCTCCTTTGTTTTCTTCAATGTCATAAGTAAACTCTTTCATAATGGCGGCAAAGTCGGAAGGACCAAATTATTCTAAAATATATCGTGGTATGAATTGTAAAGCAAGCAGAATATCCCAATATGTATCATTTTCCAAAAATATGTATTGTTACACCTGTAGTATCTACTTCCTAGGCTAGGGATGAGTATCGTCAATAAAATATTGTATCATTATATATCAATACAACACGAGCGTATCGTGATACCTATCAATATGTGTCGTCTTCTGATTTCTCAATTTGATACATGTGTAACATTATAAAATCTTCTTTTAACTATTAGTAAAATATTCTTAAATTGAGACAACAGTGTTCATTTTCATGTAGCTAAATATATTTGTTTGTCCTTATGACTTTTCACATACCAAAATCAGGAAATTTCAAGAATTTAGGTGTAACTGATTCTGAAATTTTAGTAGAAATCAGAAAACCATACATATTGATACGCTAGATTCCATACTCGGTATACCCAGTTTGTTGAAAAATATCGTGATATTTCAATATACCGGTATATTGTTACACGACTACAGTACTTCCTTTATCATAGAAATTTCAAAACGCCTTAACCAACTACTTTGATTTATTAATAATCATTAATAATCATATTGGTCAATTGAATATTGAATATATAGAGTAGAATTAGATCATTTTGATATTTTAAGGAATAGGAGTAGCCTTCAGCTAAAGTGAAACTGTAGGTGTTTTGTATATGTTTACTGATTACATTGTACCGAACATGTACACTTTCATTTTGATATCTCTGTAATTACATGGTTTGCGAGCAAATAAATGAAATTAATTTCTTATCTTTGTCTGAACGACCATTGAAATGGGGTTAAATTCTGAACATACTGAATGCAAAACAATTTTTATACATATTTTTAATTTATTACTGGTAAAAACAGGAAGTAGTTAACAAACAACCGTTGTCGTACCCGATTAGACACAGTGAATTTGTATATCTAAAGTATACATCAAACAAAATACCCCACTTATCATATATATATATATTGGTACGGGTGTCAAACAGTAAAATTAAAACCAACCTTTATGGCTATTCATATGACATATATTCTTGTAAAAAGTAAAAATCATATAAGTACTAATTTCATTTTTCTAATCTGAAGATGAATTTTGTGGCGATATATTTAAGCAATAATAGTACATTATTTGAATACCCTAGGGCGTCAATCATAGATATGACGGTCAAAATACAGTTTACAGGAGACGCATAGCCGAACCTGTAAATAGATATTTTGCTCGGGTATTCAAATAATGAAGTTATTGCGATTCTTTTGCAATTAAACGATTTCAGGCTATTTTTTTACTTGTGTATATGAAACTATATTTGGAAATAGCTGCCAGCCGTAGCTCTTATGGTCCTTGTGCTGATTTTTTTATAGTTACGGACCATGGAGCTACAGATTTCCCCCTATATAAAACTTGCGACTCTTGCTACACATATTGTGTCGCACGTTTCTGGGATGCCAAGTACGTACCAAAGTGTGTTCGTTTCGTTTCCTTCAACATTGAGTGAGAAAAGTAAATATTCAAGTCAGAGATCGACAAAATATTAACTCTAGGTTATCCATTCCCGATATGATTTGCAAGTCCCGCTCCCCAAAAGTCTCGTTCCCAATGAGATTGATGTCAGCTAGATGGCCGAAGGCGGTATGACCCCAATGACGTTTGTTATGATAATAAGCAGGAAATGAATATGTATTGGTAAGTAAATATAGTAGGTTGCGGATAATAGAGGGGTAACGATTCATCGATGAATCGATCCAAAGTGATAACGATTCCCGTATCATATCGTTGGTCCGGAATCGCGATACCGAAAACGGCTTTGTTTTATACAACAGCACCCGATCCGATCTGCGTTTTATTAGCGCCATTATGGCGGAACTCGTAAATATAAACGAAGTTGTCATTGTGAATGCTCCCACGGCTTATAAATTGATATAATTACTCATATTTAATGACAATTATGACAGATACATGGCTCAAATATTAAAACAATTGTATAATGCAATTCATAGTCTTGATATCTGCTGAATTTATGTCAAGAAAACAAGATATACAGTACCGTGATAGGTACATGCATCGTGATAGTATCGTATCGCAAGCAGATATCAGGATATATACGTATCATATCGTGAGATTCCTCATGATACTCAGCTCTAGCGGATAACATTTAAAGAAACGAAAAACATAAATGAGACTGCCCTCGCTTGGCGTCCGGTTGTCACCCACAAATGTGTGACAAAATTCTTGTCACAAAATCGCAAGTTTTAAATAGGGGAAAATCAGTAGCTTTATGGTTCGCCAAAACAGAAAAAAATAAAAGGACCTTTAGCATGTTTAGAGCTACGGTTCCGCAGCTACATTTCTAACTAGACTAAACAGGGAACCTACTTTGTCCCAGGCGTGTAGATTGTGAATTGATGGTCAGTATTAAACAATCAAAACTTCCATTATATAAATGTTGCATAAGAATGGAAGTTGTAATTTACGATATGTCCAAAGTAGAAATTCTGATCTATTGATAAATTTCTTCTGGTATTTACAGTGGTAGATTTAGGGGGTCAGGGTGGCCAGGCTCCTCCATAAGTTAGAAAATATTTAGAATTCCTAGGGTTTTTATAAAAAAATTGGGTTTGGTCCCCCCGTTTAGCAGAAAGTCCAGAAAGTCTGGATCCACCTCTTATTTCTAAAACTTTATATATATTTCAGACCTGAAAATACGGACCCTTTTGGGCTACACATCAGTACCTACCTTAAATTTATATAATGTAGGAAGTCACCCAATTCCCCCCCCCCCTCCCCCTTTTGGGTACTAAGAGGATTCGGCAATAAATTACCATAATTCTGGAAGGACTACCATATTGGCCCCTTTAGATTGATGAAGGAAGCATAGATACACAATGGGAGTGGCAAAAGACGCCACAGTGGAAAATTTCTTGGCAACCAATTTAATAAGGGGGGTCCGTCGTCATACTATATGATCTAGATTTTATTTGCTCCTTTTAGTCAAACGGATGTTTTAAACATGCTTTAATGTATCAAATACAAATAAATTATCAATCGTGCCTTAGCCGCCTCATCGCTTAATAGGCAAGCAGAGTGACTTGGGTCTGCTGCCAGTGCTGGTGACGGCGTGGTCACCATTTGAAATCGAAACTCCATGTTGTCATGCTCACCGAAAATGTTCACCATGATGGATAACACATAACTTACCTCTCCAAATTACTAATAAACGTTTTTAACAATAGAAAACACGATCAATTGTCTTCTCAGTCTCTGTCTCTTGGTTAGCTTTCGTTTCTACCGCTCAGCAGTCCGCATGTGCGATTTTTTCTTGTTTCCTGTTGAAAACCCGCGAAAATTTGAAAGTGATGAAAACGAAATATAATTTTTGCTACTTGAAAAAAGTGTAATATCCCAGGAAAATTCAAAAAGGCGGAGCTTTCATCGATGGCCTGTCTTTCAGCTAAAGACATTTAATCTTGTTGAATTTTTTGTAGGGAAAAAGGGGGTTGTTAGACCCAGAGACATATAATTACATGTCAGTCTAATCTGGGACTAATATAACAGGTCTAATTAACAGTGGCGGATTTAGGGGGCGGGTGGACCCGACCCCCAACCTTAGGTCGGTAAATATTTAAAATTCCTAGGGTTTTTTTTAAATGGGTTCCGCTCCCCCCCCCCCTTTTGAAAAAAAATAGTGGTCGAACTTCCTCCTTTCTACAGCCCCTCTATATTTGTCAGCCCCCTTTGCCCTGATTTCATCTTGATTTAATGGAATCCAGTCAACTTGACACTACAGATATATTCATTTGACATCTCTTAATCTTTACTGATACCACCGAGAGACCGTGAGTTTAAATGCTTCTGCTCAAAAAGGGTCTAGATGGGGTCCCTTTCCCCGAAATCTCGACAATTTTTCTGCACTTTCCCGTTTCCCGAGCGGGAAAATATATTACAAAAATTCTTAAAGAAGCCATCTTTTCCCGTTTTACGAGCTCAATTTTGAGCAGTTCCCGCTTCACGCTGGACATCTTTTCCCGTTTTCACGTGCACTTTTTTGCCACGATCCCGTTTCCCGCTTGCTTAAAAAGGCCAATCCCGCTTATACCCCATCGAGGCCCACTGAAAAATGTAACCCATGTCAAATACAGAATGAGATGAAACGGGCCAATCAGTATTACCTATCAGAATTTGTAATATATTAAAATCAACGTCCCAGCATACCAATTCAAGGGAAGTTACTCCCTGGTATTGACAAGACAAATCTATTTCATTCACTAATTCTTAATTCCCCTTGACAGAAAATTGGTTGGTAATTTAAACGTTGAAACAACATTCTTGTTTTCAATGTTGATCTAAAAACCTGCCATCAGCGTTGATTCAACATTATAATTTCAATGTAGAAATTGTAACATTGAAACACCGTTGAATTTTGGTTGTTCAACATAACAACTAATTTTCAACATCGATTCGATGTTGTTGTGCTTGCTGGGTGTTGCGACACAAAATTTATAGGTATTTTTCCCAAAATTACCTTATAAGATTGAAACATTTTGAATTTCAGCTTTTTTCCTTTCTCGCAATACCAAATTTATACATCTTTTGTCAAAAATGACGTCAGAGGTGCTTATTTCAATTGTCGGGACACAAAATTTATAAGTATTTTACCCAAAATTACCTTATAAGATTGAAATATTTTGCATTTCAGCTTTTTTCCTTTCTCGTGATACCAAATTTATACATCTTTTTTCAAAAATGTACTCAAAAGTTGGAGATATTATATGTTGGTGCTTATTTCAATTGTTGCGACACAAAATTTATATGTATTTTTCCCAAAATTACCTTATAAGATTGAAACATTTTGCATTTCAGCTTTTTTCCTTTCTCGCGATACCAAATTTATACATCTTTTGTCAAAAATGACGTCAGAAGTGGGAGATATTATATGTCGGTGCTTATTTCAATTGTCGGGACAAAACATTTATATGTATTTTTCCCAAAATTACCTTATAAAATTGAAATATTTTCCATTTCAGCCTTTTTCCTTTCTCGCAATACAAAATTTATATATCTTTTGTCAAAAATGTACTCAAGGTTGGAGATAGTATATATCGGTGCTTATTTTAATTGTTGCGACTCAACAGTTGTATGTATTTTTCCCAAAATTACCTTATACCATTGAAATATTTTGCATTTCAGCTTTTTTTCCCTTTTAGGGATACCAAATTTATTCATCTTTTATAAAAAATAACCTCAGAAGTGGGAGATATTATATGTCAGTGCTTATTTCAATTGTAGCGACACAACATTTATATGTATTTTTCCCAAAATTACCTTATAAGATTGAAATATTTTCCATTTCAGCCTTTTTCTTTTCTCGCAATACAAAATTTATACATCTTTTGTCAAAAATGTACTCAAAAGTTGGAGATAGTATATATCGGTGCTCATTTTAATTGTTGCGACACAACATTTATATGTATTTTTTCCAAAATTACCTTATAAGATTGAAATATTTTGCATTTCGCCCTTTTTCCTTTCTAGCAATACCAGATTTATACATCTTTTGTCAAAAATGACCTCAGAAGTGGGAGATATTATATGTTCAACTATTTCAATATTTGTGACACAACATTTATATGTATTTTTCCCAAAATTACCTTATAAGATTGAAATGTTTTGCATTTCAGCTTTTTTCTTTTCTCGCGATACCAAATTTATAGATCTTTTGTCAAAAATGACCTCAGAAGTGGGAGATATTATATGTTGGTGCTTATTTCAATTGTCGCGACACAA